>PVIC010030406.1:0-21668 GCA_004025085.1 Thryonomys swinderianus
CCCTCTCCCTCTCCCTTTCCCTTCTTTTCCTTTCCTTCTTTTCTTTTTCTCTCTTTCTCTGGCCTGTGTAAGAAGTCACTTACTGTGAGTAGTAGTGTTTCACATTTGTTACCTTCACTGAACTTGGGATCATGTGAGACCCTAAAGTACCTCCAATAAATACTGGTTATATGATTTAGTACAGTTTCACTAATTAAAACACTTTTCTGAGTGACAGTTCATCTTTGCTATCCTGAATAAAAGATGATCACATCTAATGTTGGTGAATTCTAAAAAAAATGGTAAATATGACAAAAAATATGTTTAGCTAATGCATTCTTTCATTTTCACTCATCTTTAGCCACGAAAACAGAAAAGTTTTGTCAAATGTAAATGGAATATTTCATAGGTCTGCTCCCTTAAATTGTATTATAGCTTTTAATTACAATTTAACTCTTTCTCAGAAAGTGATATGATGCTATCTGTGCACATTTATCCTTCTGAGAGCACAGATTGCAGTGTCATAATTGTGAGTAACCTACAGTCTGTATGAAAAGTTGGAAATTTGTCAGTAATTTTTATAATAAAATAATGCAACATTATTATGCCATAAGTTTTAAAAACCTCATGTACATGTGTATATTAGTCTAAGTAGGAACATTTATATTTTTATATCCCAATTTTTAAATCTAGGGAGTTTTAAACTTTAAGGACAAAAATCAATCTAATACTGCAAAATTTCCAAGTAAATCTGAGTTTGAAATTCCTACATATTTTCTAGAAATAAGAATGCTCATACAAAATTGAGAGCACATTTAAATGGAATACCTCCTTCCAACTGTGAACTTCCTCTAGTGAACAAACTAAAATTCATATATCCACTAACAAAGTTCACAATAGAATAATATACTTTACTCCTGCATAGTCCTAGGCATAAGGGAATAAAATAATCTGATTCTAAATTAAAGCACATTCTCTCAGATGTTAGCCATGCACAGAGAGTATATATAATGAAAAGTCCCACAGGAAAAAATATCAAAGACATACACATTAATTTTTAGTGAAAAATGGTCTCAGTTTTTTTGTAATGTCTAATATGTGTACATTACTGGTTTAAACCCTGAATCTAATTTTTGCATACTTAATAGTAGTTTGTATGTTTTCCCCCCCTTGGTAAAATGACATTAACTATGGATAATCAGTCTTGAGCAAAATTCAACCATCTGTATTTTCCTCTTACCATGATGAATGACTAGTGAATTCTCATACAGCAGCTTCTACTTGTGCGAAGAGAATCCTTGCAGACCCTCATAGGACTCACACTACTATATCGCTAAGGCAGGAAATGCGTTCTGAAGTTTGCCTATAGTTTCACCTGAATTTCCTTTGACATGTGACTGATATCAAACCTTGAAAAACTACTTAAGTTCTTTACACTGCATTTTTTTTTCTTCCGGAAGGAGAAACTAGTCATGACTGTTAGGGACTGAGTACAAAATGTCACGGTGTTCCCTTTTCTTGACTCTTTCATTCTTTGCTTTTAGCCCTTTCCATTCAATTTCTTGTCTTGCCCGATGCATTCACTCTGCTGGGTCTCATGGGTCTGTGACTTTTATTGTTTTTTTCAAGATATTCTTTAGATTTTTTTTGGGAGCGCAGGCTTTGCGTTTGTGAAGTTTTTCAACTGTTCTTTGGCATGGAAGTCTCTTATTTCCCCATCAATTTTGAAAGATAGTTGTGTGAAACACTCCACTTGGGCTCTCCTTGCACTAAGTGTTTTCACTGAAAAGCCTCCTATGATCCTGACGGGCTTCCCGTTGTATATATTTTTTTCTCCTTTTCTCTAATATTTCCTTTGTTGTTGTTGTTGGATATCTGGAGCCTTTATAATTATATGCCTTGATGTAGATTTTTTTTTTAATTTCATAGCCATGAAGAGGTGGGAATATATATGGGGTGGAGGGTTGTAGGGAGGGCAGGGAAATATAAAAATGAGAATTCAGTTATGTCATGTACTGGTACAAGTTTTCAATGTCGATTTTGATCATGATGTGTATAAAAATGTATGAATAAAATCAATTATTAATAAAAAGGAGATGTAATTATATTACTAAAAGCATACAATAACGGCACATCTTTTTTAAGCAATGCCTAGCATATGCTCAAATAAAATTTATTAATATTATGAGAAATGTGGTATATGAGGCGATGTTCTAACACTTGGAAATTCATATTTTTTTTATATTTTCAGTGAGTGCTTTATTTTTTGATGTTTTTGACCTGTTTTAGTTACTTTTTGCATTTCTGAGACAAAATACCTGAGTTCTGTATTTAAAAGAGATCAAAGTTTATAGAAATTTCGGTGATATTCTGTTGGCTCTAAGGCAGAGTGGCATGACCCAGGGGCATGCCGAGGAAAAGCAGTACATGGTGTGGCAGGTAGAATGCAGCAAGCAGCAACCAGAAGCAACGGGAAGCCTCCCTTTACTTTTTCTCCAGACTACAAGGCTCATGGGTGGTGCCATACATAATGTGGATGACTTTCCCATTTTCCACACCCCAAATTGTGATAACCCCATTTGTAGACCAATTCAGTATTATATATCTTTAATCCCAAACCCTGGATCCACTCACTCTGAAAGTCTCACTGTGAATGTACGAGGCAGTGGGGGGACAATTAGCTAGGTCATAACATAGCCTAAATCTCTTACAATTCTGAATGATGTTTAAAATTTTAAACATTAGAGTCAATTTTTATGATATGTTATAATATTCCTTGAAATAGGGCTGGAGGGTTAGCTCAGTGGTTCCGGTGCCTGCCTCGCAAGTGCAAGGTCCTGAGTTTGATCCCCGGTAACCACATACAATGCTGGGCATGGAGACTCACGCCCACCAACAATCAATACCACATACCACAGTGCCGGGCGTGGTGGCTCACGCCTGTCATCCCAGCACTCGGGAGGCAGAGACAGGAGGATTGCTGAGTTCGCGGCGGCTTGCCTGGGCACCATAGTGAGCTCAGGGCCAGCCTGAACTACACGGTGAGACCCTATCTCAAAAAAAAAAAAAATTCCTTGAAATAAGTAGTGCTATGTTATTCTAATTGGGATCTTTACTCAAGTAGTATTAATATTTGTATATTTTGTTATTTAAACAATGCAGAAGTGTGCAGTTGAAAAAAAATCTTAAGATGTCCTCATTTAAGAAACAAAAGTTCCATGGTGAGGTGATCAATGACCTTCTGAAAATAACCCAAGATCTGAGTCTGAAATTTAGGTTTTTCAATAGTTTCATGTTTGTTTTTCTCATTATGCTACTCGGTTCTTCTAGCCCCTGAAATTACAGTGCTTTTTTGATGGGTTTATATTTTCTTTTTCTTTATACATGGACTTTCATGCTATTTTGATTAGAAAATAAATTTGAGTCTAATTTATATGCAGACATTGGTTCCCCAGCTTTCGGATTCTAAATAATCCTTACACTATTGAACAAACGATTAGGCATTTTTCATGTTTCAGGATGTAAGAACAATATTGCTAAATCTTTAATCACACCCTGAGGCAATACATCAAAGGCATCAAATATTGTAATGATGATGACTTCAATTAACTATTTTGTAATCCAATAATGCATTTCATTAGAGTATGCTAAGAACTTCCCTGGCCTTATTAGAGCAATCTTTAGTGCTCCTACTTGGTATTTATTTCAGGTCCTGAACATAATAAAGAAAAAGTCGCAGTTCCTTCCTCCTGATGTCTTGCTTCTTAGCAGAATGTGCTGAAAAATAACGGATATCCACAAAAGGAAATAATTACACTAAAATTTAACTACCACGGATTAGTGACAGGTTTATATTCCTCCTTTTGCTTCTTCACCAGAGAGATAAAGGATATTTTTGTTGTTGTTGTTCAGGAAGGCAGATTATGTCTTTACAGCTCTTGGTAAATTTCAAAGGTGGTGTAATCGCCAAACAAAGGTGAAATTCGTGCATCACAAAATGAACGTAAGAATCATAGTAAGTAGTCATCACTGTTTTTAATGTTATAGAATTGAGACATGTAGACACAGTTAAGAACTGAGTTCTTGTGATATTCTGCTTCCTAATTTAATCACTTAACCATAAAAATGGATTTTACTCAACTAAATATTTTTTTATAATTTCTTGTGCAACACCTCTGTATCTTTTTCACATCTCAATATGTGTTCCTTTCTGTAGTGACTGTCAGTTTGCATACAAGGTATCTGTCAATTCCTGGCAGAATAGACAAGTAAATGAGTATGTGCTCATCTTCTATTATTTTAAAGCTGGTAGTATCCTTGATTAACATGTTCACCACATGTGAAGTATTGACTAAAATGTAAGTTTATTTGATATTTCTGTTCATTGAGAGGACGTTGCTTATTCTGAGTAGAGAAACAGTGATAGTCACAGTCCTTTCCAGTTCTCTAGCACCGTAATCAACTCCTAAAATGAGAGACAAAGGACTTATTCACAAGCTATTTCAGGCAACACCATGAGCACCTAGTAACTGAATCTGCACTTGTTTCTGCATGAACTGAATTTTCTTTGTGTTTATAATGCTTAGTTCATTTACATCATCATAGGTTTCTGTAAAGTACATTTAATCTAAAGTACACTTTAACTCTTTTATTCCAATCATATAATAGTAAAAATAAATGATGATGATGATGATTTATCTTATAATTGTAAATGATTTTTTTGTTGGTCACTATGTGATTTTTGTTCCATTTACCATATAGAGCCATAAATGTGTGGAGTTAGATACCATGCATATTACAAAACAGTTCATTAGAGAATGCTTTTTTTTGTATTTTTCAGTTGATAGATCTAACCATTAAATCAAGTCATATAATCTTTCACTAAACAAAGTATAAATGCCATCAATTAGCAAAATCTTAATATTTCCGTTTGAACATATTCCTTATAAATTATCTTAATTTTTCATACACAAGTCAGTACCTTACTTCTAAACTCACTGATGCTTTTTCATCATTCTTATGTATCCTAGGTAAATTTATTTTTCCTACTCAAGCATGTTGATATTTTTAGCAATGGTTTTAACATTTGTAAGATAACATTTTTTATATTCTTTGGTGTCTATGTTACCACTCTACAGTGAGAGAAAAACAATACTTCTTGCTTTAAGCCAGACCATGACAAAAATGTAAACACTAACAATTCCCACCTAATCATTTTTGTTTAGATATGTACTTATAGGAAAATACCATTTACATTATTTTTACAAGTTGCTTGAGTTAATTATTCATAGATCTGTTATGATAGTTGGTAAAACATTCAAAATAGTTGCTTTTATTCCCTACCAAATTCTTGCTCATATGAATATTCCTTATAGAAATAACTTTCTGTATTCCTATATACATAGATACATACATGTATGTTAATATACACACTTATATGTAGTCTGCTGAAAAATTATGCACAATGTAAAAAAAAGCATGATTTTTTCAACAGATGACAATGCCCATGTATGAAGTATGTCACAGAAAACTCACTACCCTGCTAGTTGTTAAAGAATCAAGAATGTGTGTGTCAGTCTCATTGACCAAGATTACTCAAATGGAATTACTCAAATATAAATAGATGGCTGGAAGTTAATGCCCCCAACTTGAGCACTTTTGTAAAGAGGCCAAGTGTAACTTGTATTAATCTCACAAAGTCATAATAAATTTAGTATCAATTTTTTTTTGAGACAGGGTCTCGCTTTGTAGTTCAGGCTGGCCCTGAGCTCACTATGTAGCCCAGGCAAGCCTTGAGCTCAGCAATCCTCCTGCCTCTGCCTCCCAAGTGCTGGGATTACAGGTGTGAGCCACCTGGCCCATCAGTGTTAAACTTTTTACAGGGTTTTCTTCATATAAATTATAATTCTCTTTGTATTGTTTTTCCTGCCCATTTAACAAGGCTTCATATGATGTGCTCTGATCAAGTTAACATAAGAATATATGATGTATGTCTTGTAGTTTTAAGAGTAACTCTATGATTCATTAATTTTTTAATTCTCTAGCTTTGACAATGATGATTTGGAATCTGAAGAGACAGTTGACAAGAATGTAAATGGAGCAGTCAATTATTATTATTTAAAACAGAATTGTGTTGTTATTGAAGCAAAACACAATCTCAGTTGACAGATATATTTCAGTTGTCTATAGTTACATAATTGTTATAGAATTTTTCTCTTCTCTCCTTGTTAACATCTTTATTTAAATTTTGAATTAATTTTATTGATACATTTTTAGATATACAAAATAACACTGATCATAGGAAATTCATACCTCTACATATTATATCTCTGTTCCTTTTTGCCAATTCCCTTATTCCTTTCAACACTTACTCCTTTCCATATTCATCAAAGTATTGTTTCTATTTTTCTTTCTCTTCTCTTGAGTTTCTTTTCCTTTTCTGTCTCACTTCCCTTGTTCCTCATCCCATTTTGTAATTATCTTCCCAGTTCCCAATATCCATTATACATTTTTCTTACTTATAGTTTCAATTTCTCACACCAGAGAAATAATGAAGCATTTAAATAGGTGTGTCCAATTTACTTCACTTACAAGTAACGTCTCAAAATTCATGCATTTACCTAGAAATGGCTCATTTATCTCTTAAGACAGAGTAGTATTTCTCTGCATAAAACCCTCATATCCTCTTTGTCCATTCTTTGTGCTTCTTGTGTGGTCACCACCGGCCTCTGCAGGGAAACCTCTTTTCTACCTGATAAGAACCATGTCCCAGGTCTCCAGCTGAGTCTATCTGACTTCCCACCTAGGGGTAAAGGATCTTGCTCAAACATGTGCTAGCAGGGTCTGATTTATTTAACATTTGGCAATTTTTTAATGCTTTGTATTTTTCTTGCAGATCTACCTGTTTCTTGATTATTTTCTATAGAAAGTCTGTTCTGGAGTCATTATTTTATCTAAGGTTTCTAGGATTCTGACTTTCCCTGTAGCCATTACAACTACAAAGAAAATTTAGGAGATTGATCACAGTGTTTTCCCTCAGTCTTGACAATCTGCTTAGACAATCTACTTAGTTTCCCCGGTGACAGCTCTCAGGCTTCCCTTTCAGTGTTTTCAACTAATCCATCTCATCTGGAAACAAGCCCTGGAGTAGGCTGAGACAGAAGACCTTTCTCCTTTCCTTATTCCACGTCCTCTAGGAAATGGAAAATGAAATTAATTATGGGAAAAATCTATAACAGTAAAAATAGCGTAAAATGACAGTAATAATGAATCCAGCAGAAATATAGATGCAAATATATATTCATATATATATCATTTTGCAAGTAAACTTTGTTCTTTAGACGTTATTCCCATGCTGTCATTTTCCCTCTATTTTATTGTTGCCTTTCTCCTAGAATGATATTGAAAAAATGTTGCATATTTTCTACATTTGAAATACTTAAAGTGCCTTTTACAGTATAGAATACATTTTAATGTCATTCAGCCTCAGGTTGACTGATATCAAGATGGTTTATGTAAGTTTGAGTCATTTATACTCTAATGGACATACCGTGAGGACATACTCAAAAGTGAAATAAATAGGTCGCAGATCTGTAAATACCATATCTTTTCTCTGGTATGAGAAACTGAAGATATAAAAGAGCTCTAGAGTGTATGATAAATACTGTGAAATAGAAAATATTCAAATGTAAAGGGGCGTAGGGATATATAATGTGGGGAAATATGTGATGGTAAAAAAAGGAAACAAAGCTTATGTATGTGGGATGGGAGGTTGTAGGGTGGGCACGGAATAGGAAAAATGAGAATTAAGTTGTGTCATATACTGGTGCAAATTTTCTATGTCGATTATGATGTGTATATAAGATGTATGCATAAAATCAATTAATTAAAAAGATGTTTTTTGGCTATTTTAAAACATTTTTTCCGTACTTTTCATCCCCTTGCTTAAAATCTTTGTTATTATCTATTTATAAATAAATTAATAACTTGATTATCTATCTATCGACATAGGCAAATATATCCTCTTCTTCACCTTAATATCTAGGAATAGTATAAGAAGAAACTAAATTCTCACATTAAAAATCACATTCTGTGTTTCAGTGTCTCAAGAAGCAATACTGTAAAAAATTGTTTGTGTTCATAATCTGTAGATTATGTGAATATTAAAGAAGCATCAATAAACTTATTATGGAGGGCCTCTAAAGACAGAAATCCTCTACTTTGCTTTTGTAAACTAATAAATCTGTAATAGTACAATCATTTAATAACTGATCCTTTAGGAGAGAATGGAAATCCAATGAGAAAGCATTTCTGTCTTTTTTAAGGAAATTTTTTAAAGTTCTTCATGTTATAAACCTATTGTTGGAGAATTCAACATTAAAGCTAATATTTAATGGCCACCCACGTACGATATACTTTTCACATTGCTGTATAATTTAAATTCTACAAAACATCATCACAACTGAGTATTACCCTTGTGTTACTTACTAGACAAATAACACTCTGGGAATGAAATTAATATACTATAATTCCAGTCAGTGCACATGAGCTCCAAGTCAGGGTCATCTGTCCCAGATTCACTGTACTATGCACATCCTCCTGTGCATGTTACTAATTACCACTTTAAATAGGCTAACAGCTGTTCTAAATATTATTATTTTAGTGAATATTTCATTGAAACTATGCATAACAAAAGAATTCTTTAGTATTGCCAGATCCTTCTTTTTCTTTATTCTTTAGCAGCTCACCATATAAACAAGTAATTTTAAAAGGAAAAAATAAACAGCATCTTTCTCGCAAAGGCTGTTGTTTGACAAGGATAGAAGAGTGACTAAGCAGAGTCTCTGGAATTCCTGTTTCCTTCTCGAAGGCGGATTTATGATGATGTTCTGGTAGGTATTTTTAAATGGCTCAAAGGAAATTTGTTTGAAAAATAGCTACACAGCTCTTGGAACAGGAAATGAGTGAAGCTGAAGTAAGAAGAGGAGCATGAACCAAGATCTTTGCTCACTGCGTATTAATCAAGTGTATCAGGACTCAGAACTATCAGATGTTTATTTCAAGAGCTTTTTTTCCCCCAAGAAAGGGCTATAAAAACAATTAAATCATTGAAACAAAATATACATTTAATACACTTTTCTCTCCTAGGCTTAGAGGTACCAAAAAAAGGCCTTCCGGTCTACTGATCATGCTCTTTAGGGTGCCTTCTTGTATTGGCCTGTGGAGAGAGGCTTCCTGTGTCTCAGGGATCATTATTACACTTCTTTTTAAGAGGCATAAGATAACTCATCTTAGGAAAAGTGAAAAGCTATCTCTTTCCACTGCAAAAATCTTGACAATACTGAATTTATGATGCCTGGGAGAAAACTTAAGCTGAACAAATTTATGTTTGTTTGGAACTAGTCCTTCCCTTTGAGAATTTATGGTACCCCACCACCTCCGAATTCCAGCGACAGTGAAATGATTCAGTTCAAATTTCATACCTTAAATTGTTGACTTAGCTAAAAATTCCACTCCTAGTGTAGTGCTACAAATACACATTTTAAAGCAAGATAACCTTTGAAATATTATTTTTAAATTGAGTTTATTGGTATATTTTGAATATACATTATTTTCACATTCATCATTGAGAATTTATACCTGGACACAATACACCTGGATTCTTATTTTCTCCCATTTCCCTGGCATCCCACCAGCCCCTCCACCCCCTATATACATAAACTTTACTTCAATTTTTCCTATTTATCTTCAAAAATTTTGCCTCTTCTTTGCCTTCTCCTTCCTTCCTAGTCCCCTTTCTCCTTTGAAGATTTTCTTCCTATTTCACAATACCTAGTATACATTTTGGACTTCATTTCCACTTTTTTTTCTCACACTAGAGAAATGACATAGTATTTACATGCATGTGTGCTATTTATTTCATTTATGAGTATGAACTTAAGGTGCATTTATTTACCTATAAATTATCTTTAGTTTTTGAAAATACAAAAATTCACCTTTAGCTTTAGACAAGTAAATTAAAAAGCTGATTTTGGGCTCATGCCTGTCATCCCAGCACTTGGGAGGCAGAGGCAGGAGGACTGCTGAGTTCCAGGCTTGCCTGGGCTACATAGTGAGCTCAGGGCCAGCCTGAACTACAAAGCGAGACCCTGTCTCCAAAAAAAGAAAAAAAAGAGCTGATTTTGTTCAAATGAATACCTCTGATACTCTGTTTTTCTGTTTGTCTGTCTGCCTCTCTCTGTCTGAATTTAGGTCCAAATAGAATCTCTTGCAACTTATGTCCCAATATTTATTTAAATAACGCAATGACATATTGTGAAGAGAAATTAGATAATATTTGTAAAGTATATTAGAATCTAAGGCACAATGTAACAGTAGCTAGGATATTTAATGTTATGAAATAACAGTATTCAAATAGAGAGATCATGTGACTGATAGAACCAGTTCAAATTGCTCTTAGCATATATTTGGGTGTATTGTTACACAGATCCCAACTGTTGGTTATGTATTGATTTTTTTCTTTACCAGAAGAACTTTTTCCTTTCACCCTTAAGATGTCCAAGTTGAGCTACTTCATATTTTCAAACTTATTTGCATTACTATACATCTGCTTTGTTAAAGGATATTTCTTCACAAATTTCAAGATAGTAAGAAAAATGGAAAAGTACTTCAGAGTTAAGATCTATTTTTCATTTTAAGAAAATTTACAGTTTCACAGCTGAATATAAAGTGTAGCCATAACCATAACTGAATATACAGTTTAGCTTTATAACCTTCCAAACAGTAAGTTTCTTATGCAGCCAGTATATAGATTAAAAAGGAGCCATGTTAGGACCCCAGAATTCACATTCCATTTACCTCAGAGGCAGCTAGCACCTCACTCTCACTTCTGATGGAATAGTTCTACTCTGTTTGAATTATATAAATATAAAATCTTAAAGCATGTACATTTTCATGACTCTGTTTCATTTGCCATGTGTATGGCATTTGGTGATGATGAATCTAGTAGTTGTTTGTTCATTCCCATTATTTTTAAATATTTCATTGAATTTACAGAGTTCAATTTTTTTTTTTTTTGAGACAGGGTCTCACTTTGTAGTTCAGCCTGGCCCTGAGCTCACTATGTAACCCAGGCAAGCCTGGAACTCAGCAATCCTCCTGCCTCTGCCTCCCGAGTGCTGGGATGACAGGCGTGAGCCACCACGCCCGGCACTGTGGCGTGTGGTATTGATTGTTGGTGGATGTGAGTCACCACGCCCGGCATTGTATGTGGTTACCGGGGGAACGAACTCAGGACCTTGCGCTTGCGAGGCAGGTGCCAGAACCACTGAGCTAAATCTCCAACCCCAGGGCTCAATTTTTTAAAAAATCCATTGCATAGTTGTTGGGCATTTGGTTTCCAGAATTTGATTCTTAGAAATTAATGTTGCTATGAATATGTTCGTACAATACATCCTTTGGGTTGACATGATGACTCCATGTACTTTCTGAACAGGATGCACTTGAGAGTTCAGATTTTGTTTCAGTGGTATGTGCATGCGATCCATCCATACAGCTGTTTATAGTAGAGTATCGGCTCACACAAACTTCTTACTCTCTCAGGTCAGAATAATGCTTCTGAAATGTATGTTTTCTTTGTGATTTGTCAGTTAAGTGCACATTTTTTTGATATGGGCAGACTTTGTTAGCGATAATGTTTGGCCCAGGGAAAAACTGTTAATAACACACTTATTGACTTTATACTGCCATCCTGATGCTGCCCCTTAGTCTTTTTAGCCCTAATCAATGCTCAGATGTTCAGTGCAATGAACTATTTCTCATGTGCTGATGAGAAAACAGTCTACTAGAAGAGTTCAAACCCTACTAACATGTTTTAATTAAAGTCATTGACTTTATGGTTATTTTCTTTTCTTTTTTTCATTGGAATAGTTTAAAATTAAACAAAGTTGATGCCTAAACTACAGAAACTTAACCTTGTGTTACTCTTATTTTATTCCAGAGTGTACATTATTTTCTTCTGTGCTTCTGAATCTTAAGGGGTTATTATGGTAAAAAGGAAAAACAAAACCTTGCTTAGATTTGTTAAAAATAAAATCATATATTCATATGCAGAGTCTTAGGCAGAGTACATTTTTAATTTCAGTTTTTAATTTTTTTAATTTTAATTTTTTAAAGTTTTTCCAGACAGGGTCTCACTTTGTAGTTCAGGCTGGACCTGAGCTCACTGTGCAGCCCCGGTTAACCTCAAACTCATAACAATCCATGTGCATCTGCCTCCTGAGTGCTGGGATTACAGGTGTGAGCTGCCACGCCCAGCACTGTGGTATGAGGTGTTGATTGTTGGTGGGCGTGAGTCTCCACGCCCAGCATTACATGTGGTTACCGGGTATCGAACTCAGGACCTTGCGCTTGTGAGGCAGGCGCCGGAACCACTGAGCTAACCCTCTGGCCCTATTTGGTAATTTTTAAAAGCAATGCTTGTTAAGTTTAATTTTTTCTGATCATAAATGAAATTCATAAGTATTGATTCCTTCTGGATGATAGAAAATTTCCAAGTTTCTATAATTCAGTCTTATCGTCAAATAATACCAATGAAACAGAATATTTTATCTTCTTTGCTTGATGTAAAATTAATATTCCTATTCACTATGAGACAGGATGATTTTACCATCAGAGATGAAGGCATGGGAAAAGTATCTTACAATTAGCTTTTGTATGTTAATTGCTCACTGTTCAGAGATCTGTTGGTTCTTACTAGTTTTGCGGTGTTATATAAATTAATATTTGCTATTTTTTTAGTCATGAATTTCCTGCTTTTTCCCTGTGTTGACCTACAAAATCACTTTCCCCCACATGCCTGATAAGCCACACATTTTAAATTTCACAATGCTGTATACAGTTTATGAATGAGCATGATATATTAATTCCATTAAATTTTATTTTACAAAAATATCTTTATATATTGTCTCATAAATATGTGCAAAAGAAGCATACAGTTTTTAAATTATTTCTCTAGAGGTATACTACTTTGAATGTAAAATAATTTGTTTTCCTCATCAGTATTTCCAAATAAAATGAAATAAGCTGAGTTTTTAAAATCAGTTTGCATAACTGAGAATTGCTGCAATACCTCTCATTGTAAAATGTTTGTTTCTAAAATTTCATCAAACATGAATACATTTTAATAACAAATGAGCAAATAAAAATGAACCCTTTTGGTTCTCACCTAACTTTTATAACTACTGTTATAGTTTTTAAACAAAATTAAACAATCAGTTTTCTAGGAAGTTGCTTCAAATATTTGATTTGGGGAGTCATAGGTGACTTTCTTATTTCCACACCTCTTTTGTTAACATGACTTTATAAAAATGTTGAGCTCCAGGGCCGGAGATTTAGCTCAGTGGTTCTGGTGCCTTCCTCACAAGCACAGGGTCGTGAGTTCGATCCCCAGTAGCTACATACAATGCTGGGCGTGGTGAGTCACACCCACCAGCCATCAATACCACATACCACAGTGTCAGTCGTGGTGGCTCTAGCCTGTAATCCCAGCACTCGGGAGGCAGAGGCAGGAGGATTGCTGAGTTTGAGGCTTGGCTGGACTACATAGTGAGCTCAGGGCCAGCCTGAACTAGAGTGAGACCCTGTCTCAAAAAAAAAAAAAAAAGTGTTGAGCTCCAGATATAAAGGGATCTATCTATATATTTTTCATCCTTCTGCTATAATGTGGATTTTTTCTTTCGAGACAGGGTCTCACTTTGTAGTTCAGGCTGACCCTGAGCTCATTTTGGAGCCCAGGCAAGCCTCAAATTCAGCAATCTTCCTGTCTCTGCCTCTGAGTGCTGGCATTTCAGGCATGAGCCACCGTGCTCGGCATTGTTATAATTTGTCATTTGACATAGCTCATCCAGAGTGGCACCATGAGTGAGAATGGCTCTATAACCGAAACAGAAAAGGGCTCTCAGTGCCTTCGTTAGGTCTAGACTGACAAATGAGCAGATCCATTTCTAAGATTCACTCTCTGTTTCATAGAGGTTGTAACAGGCAGAAAGGGGAAGATGTTGATTGCCAAAGACTGAATAATGGGAAATATCTGATACACAGACACTGTCACTAAGTGGCAGCAATAAGAATGAGAGTAAAATTTATTTTTGTAGTTATTACCATATTAATTTTTATTTTTCTGTTCCCTGCTGAACTTCAGAAACTGCTCAGTTGTTGGACAATAACTGTGTGGTCCTCCTTGGAAATATCTGAGACATTTCCAGGCTATCTGTTGGTGACAGATTGTGGCAAAGCACCATCGCTGGAAGATGCACGTGTGAGCCAAGTCTGATTCTTCTGACACCTGTGAAAGCCCTCACAAAGTCTCCTCCGGTTCCTGAAGTTCCTCTCTTGCCAGGCGATCCGAGCACCTAGTGGATAATTCCAAGTTTATCAGGAAGTCCCAGAAGGGCCTTACTTGTCAGTGTTCTGTGAAGTAGATCCCTCAAAGCCAAGTGCCACTGAACTTCACTTTGGTGAAAAATAAATTGGTCCAATTGTCACTGACAGGCTGTAGCTTCAATGAATGACAATTACTAATTAGCAACATTCAGTGTAACCAAGGCAGATACATTTCTTAGTTGTCATTTCAGGCCACTCAAGTATGTGGGACCTCACAACAGGACAAATTACCCACTCGTAAAAACTATTACATGCTACATGCATTTTAATATCTATTTGAGGCAAACATACATGATATATGTCATTTGAATGATATCATTTATATCACCACAGGAAATTAGATATACATCATGTACACATGTTTATCTTAATACTGAATACATAGGCATATGCTCTATGTAATCTATACCTAAGTATATTTTATAACTGTAAGTATATACATATATACATATATGTCATATACTACACTGTTAAATACAGAATAAAAGTACTATAAAGATATCATGAATTTGAAAAATTTCACTTGAGAGATATTTGGAGATACTCCACTAACAAGATTGATGAAATGATAGATTTTTATTCTCTGAATCATTCCTGCTACATTATTCAGTTCTGAAGAGGCTCTTTCTTATACTCATATGGTAATACAGTCCATGTTAGAATATTGTCTTCCTACAAAGCACCTCCATAATTTTGGAGAAGGAGGTATAACTTTGGTGACCAATATAACTTACTTTAAACACGTGTTATTTGGGGTCTTCCTGTGTCATTCAATAATAACTTCAAGGCCAGAGATTTAATTCAATGGTTCCGCCACCTGCCTAGCAAGCCCAAAGTTCCTGGTTCAGCACATACAGCAATACCGGGCATGCTGACTCCCATCCACCAGCAATCAATACTGCATACCACAATGCCAGACGTGGTAGCTCACGCCTGTGATCCCAGCACTCGGGAGGCAGAGACAGGAGGATTGCTGAGTTTGAGGCTGTCTGGGCTACATAGTGAGCTCAGGGTGAGCCTCTACAAAGGGAAACCCTGTCTAAAAAAAAAGAAAATTACAAAAGAAAGACAGTTTAATCACTGTTTCCCCTAATGTGCTGATATTTTAACTATAAGTTTAAAGTAAGTCTGCTTTAGCTTCATAAATTGTGAAATAAAATAAGAGATTATTGGGCCCAAACAGAGGGTTTTTCACTTCTAACAATAACAATACCTAGCATATAGGCTTATTTTTCTATCATTGCTCAAATGCTGGCTCTCACAAAGGAACCCTAAGAAAGATGATTCCCACCCTCACAGGAGAGCACTACTGATCTGGAAAGCAATTGACAAGCAGTTCTGTCCTCTGAACTAGAGGAAGAAATTATTAGTATCTTCAAGGCATTTTTCTTCAAACTGTATCTCCCAAATGTTCACGTGACTGAGAACTTACTCTCTAAATTAATGTTAATGGTACATAAAGCTCATCAGCGTTTCATGAGATTGCAACAGTAGGGCCCCCGTGATGGCATTAGTGGCTTTACAGAAATGTGCTTTTGCCCTGTTGTCACAGGATTTTCTCTGCCTCATCATGATACGGTTAGAAAGTCCTCACAAAATGCCTCTTACTCGTTTGTGGCTTGGTCTTGGCCTTCCAGTTCTCCAGAACTGTGAGCCAAGTAAACTGGCATTTATTTTTAAATTACCCAGTGTCAGGTAGTTTTTACAACAGTGGAAGACTGTCCACGAGTGTCATCATTGTATAGCATCTTCTTTGCATTCTGTTTTCATTTGCTCCAATGTCACTATTTGAACATTTGTAGTTTTCACCAATTTACATACATAATATCCACACAGTACAGGATTTTTGGTCCTTTAAGGGTTGTGAATTATAAAGTGATGTAGTCACTGAAAGTAGTAAAATAGAGAAGACTAAATGTAAACAAAGCAAAACCTACGGTAGGTATTGATATTAATTGGTGCTCCTCTTAAAGAAGCTATTTGGCTAAAACGTTTAACTTTTTAAAACATAAAACTGTAAACATAAGCAGAAATAGGCCAACAATTACCTCAGTGTCACTGTGCCTACCTTCCAAGTATGAGGTCCTGAGTTTGATCTTAGGTATAGAAAACATAAATAAATAAATAAGAGAAAAAAATAAAGAAAATATATAAGGAGATTACCTAAGTCCATCAGTTTGACTCAAAAGAAACTCACTTATATTAGTGTTCCACAAAGGTTAAAAAATGTGAACCTAAAAAATAGGTAATGTATGTAATATAAAAAACAATTAAAAACAGGTGAAATGTCTAAATTTATGGCTGTAAATTTTAGGCTATGTATCTGATGATATAATTTTAATTAAATGATCAATGTAGACCCATTATTAAATTGTTTTATACAATTTTCTTTAAGAAATAAATACATGTCAGTTTGAGCCACACTTCAGGTGTACTATAGTTAAAGATGACTGTTAGGAAGCATAGACTTAGTAAAAGAAAAATTAACTTCATTTTATTTGATTGGTTCATCAAACACACAATATGGCTATGAAACTGAAGTTGTGAGCCTATTCTGTAAATGTGGTTTATAGAGTTCAAGTATGCTATACCTCTACCTTTGCTGTGTTGCTGTCGATTTATCATTTTAAACCTGTGTTTGCTTCATATGTCTATGTTCTTTGATATTAGGAATATACATATATATATACACATACATATATGTATATATATATGTGTATATATCCTCATATGTATATATACACACATATATGAATATATATACATATATGGATATCTATTTACATATATACTGATTATCCCTTTTATAAATATGTATACTAATTATATATATATCATCCTTATTTGCCTCTTGTGACAAGTTTTTACTTAGCACTTTTTCTTGTGAAATAGTTATAGATAGTCCTGATCTTAAAATCAAAAGATAAATTAGAAAATACTTCAAAAATGATTATTGTAAAAACACAGCATATGAAAACATATGGGATTTTGCAAAAGCAATTTGAAAATGGAAATTTAGTGGTAAATATATACATTATAAAGAAAATCTTAAGTAAACACTAATTTATATCTTAGGGAAACATTAAAAAAGAACAAGTTGAAACCAGTGTTAGTATTAGGAGGGACATAACAATTATTGGATCAAAATGAGCAAAACGAAGAATAGAAAAAATATGACTGAAGTAATGGTTGTACTAGAAAAAAGATAAATGTAATTGACACATCCTTAATTAGGCTCTCTTAGGAGAAAAGAAAGTGGAAATAATATAATATGTGAAGATAAAGCATTACATTTGATATTATGGCAGTAAAGCACAGAAGAGCCATTATGAATAATTATATGCCCAAAAATGGATGAGCTAGAAGATAAGAACTAACTCCAAGGAACATCCAACCTACAAAAATGAATCATGAAGAAACAGGAAACGTGATTAGGCCAATAGTGTATTGAGGATTCCACAAATAATCAAAATCTCCCAACAAAGCATATTCAGAACCAGATATTGCAATGGAGAATTTTATCAGACATCTAAATAGAATTAACACTAACTATTACAAGAAATTACAGAAATAAGAATACTTCCAAACTTATGAGATCATATGTACTCTGGAATCAAAACTAAAAAAACATGTTACAAGAGAAGACAACTATAGGCCAGTAGCCCTAATGAATATAAATATAAAGCTCTGTAAATCTATTTAACAAAATACGAGCAAAAACTGAATCCAACAGCATATTCAGAAGATCAATCATAATGACCAAGTGGAAATTATTAATAGGGGGCACAGATGATTCCGTATATGCAAATCAGCTTCTATGAAGTATCGCACCAACAGAATGAGAGATTACATCACATATTTTATTGATGCAGGAAAAATTGGTAACATTTAATATTCTTTCACAATAAACAGAAAAATCAATGAACTAGTTATAGGAGGAATTTACTTCAATATAATAAAGGTCTTTTATGACAGATCTACTGATAACTATTATACGTCACAGAGAATAAACAGAGTTTCTAAGACCAAAGCAAGAACTACTCACAAGAGCAACTGTGCAAATGAAAAGAGGGAAAATTATAAAGTAAGAAAGGAAGTGAAAGCAGCTCTTTAGATGGCATGCCCATATATGTGTATAATTCTTTTTTTTTTCTTTTTTTTTGGAGACAGGGTCTCGCTTTGTAGTTCAGGCTGGCCCTGAGCTCACTACGTAGCCCAGGCAAGCCTGGAACTCAGCAATCCTCCTATCTCTGCCTCCCGAGTGCTGGGATGACAGGCATGAGCCACCACGCCCAGCATTATATGTGGTTACCGGGGATTGAACTCAGGTCCTTGTGCTTGCAAAGCAGGTGCCTGAACCACTGAGCTAACCCTCCGGCCCATGTGTATAATTCTAATGGCTATAATAGTGTGGTGCCACAACTAAAACTGGTCATAGAAAGACATAAAACAAAAGAGATTCTAAGAATAAGCAAATTTACATTTAGTTAATTAACTGTGAAGATGCCAGTAATAGACTATTGTGCAACAATATTTGTAGGGTGATAGAAGGTTGATGTGACTGTGACAAAACACCTGAGATGATCAATTTAATAACAGAAATTTCTTTTGCTCCATGACCTCACACTTTAGTCCTTTTGATTGGTCCTCTAGTGGCTCAGAATATCGTGACAAGAACATGTGTTGGAAGAGGCCTATTCACTTCGCGATAGCTAAGGAGTTAAAAAAAAAAGAGAAAGGAAGATGTCAGGGCCTCAGTATCCCTGCAAGGTCACAACCCCCAGTGATCTAGTTTTCTTGACCTGAGACTCACCTCTTCGAAATTCTTTTTCTTCCCACAGTTTTGCAGACGGGGCACTGACCACTAACGTGTGGTTATTTGTGGACAGTTCATATTCAAACTGTAGCATATTGCTAACAATGCAGGACTTAACACCTAACAATAAGCACTCCAGTGATATGATTCAATTTCTTTCTTTTGTTTTTTTTTTTTTTCCGGTACCAGGGATTGAACTCAGGCCCTTGTGATTCCAAAGTAGGCTCAGTGTCACTTGAGCTAAAGCCTCAGCCCCATTTTAAATATTATCACAGACAGGAAAGAGACAAAACCTTTTGGGGCCTTTGTGAATGTCTATGGTCCAATTACAGTGCTCGTTTATGAGTGAATGTACATGGCAAAGCATTGAAATACAAGCACTAAGTATGTACAGTTCTTTTCTACATTTATTATCAAAAACTCTTCAAATTCAAATTAGATGATCACAAGATATCCTCTAAGAATGTGTCTGAATAAAGTTTTGAATTTAATCTTTGCATTCCATCAGCATGATATACTATAGTAGGATGGTGCAATGTCATGAGTGTTGGATCTAGATTAAGGTCTGGAGTTAAGAGTCAGAGTTCCTACCCAAAAGTTATAGGACTTAGAGTGAATCATGTAAATGCTGTGTTTTATTCTTCATTTTCAAAAGAAAATCATTGTTGTTTTTTTCCTCTTCTTTATTTTCCCCTCGCCCTTCCTTTACCTTTTCAACATTTTCTTCCCGTTTCATAATATCTATCATATATTCTGATAGTAAAAACAAATAAATGAAAACAAAATTTTGTACATAGAGGGTTAAGGCTGGTAGGGTGGGCAGGGGATTGGGAAAAAGAGAATCAAGATGTGTTATGTACAGATACAAATTCTCAATGTTAAATATGATCATAATATGTATGTAAAATGTATAAATAAACTCAATAAAAGAGAAAATCATTGGCTTTTCTGAAGCAGTTATCATTTTAAAATTCTGTCATTCTATGCTGTCCAAATAAATGGATGACTGCTAGGGTGAGAAAATAACATTAACTTCACAAATAAGTATCATGATTTTGGAAAAACAATCTCTATGTTTTGCTGCACATGATTATTGAGTCTACATTGTATACAGAACCATCAAAATTACATAATGTATATGGTTGATTTTTGCATAGTTTTAGGAGATTATGGTGATAAATGGCCAAATTATAAGGCTTTTGTCATGTTTAGATTTGAGATTTATGAGAGGTTTAAAAGGTGTATCTTAGTCATATTGCCTCAGAAATCCTATTGAGTCGCTACTTCTTATTCAGAATTTCTATATTCCTTTTTTTTCTTCCAAAATAAGTCAGTTACAATGAAATAAACAAAGCATCATGGAGAAAAACGGTGTATTAAACACACTGCAGTCTCTAGACACATACATTAACCTGTCTGGCTGCAGGTATTTGCTAATTCATTTAGCCCCAAACATTGTCCTAAAAGCTCACAGCCACTTGGAAATCCAATCTTTTACAAGCTACAAACCTGCAGGCAACTCAAAGAAATATTCAAGTTCAACCTCCACTTCGAAGGAAAGTTAATCACAGAGTTAACTTCTTGGTTTCCTTGTGCAACTGAGTCAATCGTATTGAATTTTTCCTTTTAATATTTTGGCATTTTTTAACCCCAATTTTTTTCATACTGAAGAGAAAAGGCAGAGTTTTGACAGTGCAGCTGAGCACAGGACTGACTTCTTTGTGACTATTGCTTCTACTCTTCCTTTACTGGTGAAATTCTGTGTGTCTTTCACTGCAGAAATTTAGGTTAACATTTTGTGAAAATTTCAGATTTCAGTAATGAGTACTTTATTGAGCTTTCTTACTATTTATAGCAAGGAAATTGTATGAATTTAAATCAGAATTGGTCTCTTCCTCTACCCCTATATAACCAGAATCATTTGTATGTCCAATGATAGTGTTGTATTTGGAAATGAATCTTATTGCTTGAAGTGGAAACTTTTACATTAAACAACAGAGATTGCATTTTCTATTTAAAGACAATATAATATGTAAGAAAATCTCCAGGGGGGCCAGAGGGTTAGCTCAGTGGTGCCGGCGCTGGCCTCGCAAGCGCAAGGACCTGAGTTCGATCCCTGGTAACCACATAGAATGCTGGGCGTGGAGACACGCCCACCAACAATCAACACCGCATACCACAATGCCGGACGTGGTGGCTCACGCCTATCATCCCAGCATTCAGGAGGTAGAGACAGGAGGATTGCTGAGTTCGCGGCGGCTTGCCTGGGCACCATAGTGAGCTCAGCTCAGGGCCAGCCTGGACTACAACGTGAGACCCTGTCTCAAAAAGCAAAAAAAAAACAAAAACAAAAACAAAAAAAAACACAACACAACACAACACAACAAAACAAAACAAAACAAAACAAAAAACAAAGAAATTCTCCAGGGAA
>PVIC010030407.1:0-21894 GCA_004025085.1 Thryonomys swinderianus
CAACCAAGCAACTCACAGTTAGCAGAGGCTGACTTTAAATTTGTGCTGATCCTCCTGCCTCAGCCAGAGGGCTGGAATTATAGATATGGTGCCACCACAGCCCCCTGTTTTTTTATTTTTTTGAGACAGGTCTCACTATGGATTCCAGGTTCACCCCGAGCTCACTATGTAGCGCAGGCTGTCCTGCAAGTCCTGGTGATCCTCCTGCCTCAGCCTCCTTAGCACTGGGTTCACAGGCTTGTACCACCACACCCAGCCTAAATAGGGCTCTTGTAGTATACTTTATGTAATAGAGTAAAATTCTTCCTATTTAGAAGACAATCCCATACATTTAACACATGTGTACGAATCTGTAACTACTGTTATGAAGGAGATGAATGTTGCTTCCTGTACCCACTTGTCCACTTCCTGAGACCTTCTGTTTCTCCGTCTCTGTGACAGGGACACTGGTGGCACTTTACAGGGCTGCTGTGAGGATGCGTGGTACACAGTAAGCACTCAATAAACCCCAGGCTTGGGGGTGCTCCTGCATCACACACTTTCTAATCTCTGTCTCTGTCTCTCTCTCTCTCTCTCTCTCACACACACACACACACACACACACACACACACATCTTGAAGCCTCGTTTCCCCGAGGTTTTCTTTGTGGACCACGCCTCCTTGTGCATGTGAAAGGAGTGAGCCCGGGCCCTCCTGGACCTTTCATGTATAAATCAGCGGCCGGAGCGCAGGGTCAGCAGGCAGAGGATTTCCCTCGCAATTACTCCTGGAGGAAGCTTCCTGGCCCAGCCTGATGCCCGGTCCGGGTAGGGACAGCAGGGGCACAGGTGCCCCAGTGCCCTGGGCTGTCAGTGTGGCTTTGTAGGAGGAGGAAATTTGGACTGGGCTGAGGGCTGGAGGGACACTGCTGAAGCCCGGGGAAGGTGATTGACAAAAGCTCTTTTTTTAAAAAAAAGATCTTTCAGGGCCGGAGATTTAGCTCAGTGGTTCCTACGCCTGCCTCGCAAACGCAAGGTCCTGAGTTCGATCCCGGTGACCACATAGAATGCCAGGCGTGGCACTCGGGAGGCAGAGACAGGAGGATTGCTGAGTTCGAAGCTTGCCTGGGCTCTATAGTGAGCTCAGGGCCAGCCTGAACTACAAAGCGAGACCCTGTCTCAAAAAAAAAAAAAGAAAAAAAAAAGATCTTTCATTCATTCTTTCTTTTCCAGTGAAAAAGTAACATGTTCTAGGAAAAAAAAAATGTGTAATGAATCCCACCAGGCCTTTAATATTGTTTACTGCAGAGGGTGAATTTGGAGGTAAGAGGGAGACACTAGTAACTTTTCCTTTACACACCGCCTATGTGTGCGTGTGTGTGTGTGCGTGTGTGTGTCTGTGTGTGGTGCTGGGGAATCTAAGGCCTCTGGCAAGAGCAGTGCACCACAGAGCCACGCCCTAATTACTATAATTAACTAATTAATTAGTTTGTTTTTGATTTTTTGAAGCAGGGTCTCACTGTGCAGTTCAGATTGTGCTTGAACTCACTATAGCCTAGACTGGCCTAGTCTCAGAGTGATCTTCCTGTCTCAGCCTCCTGAGTGCTGGCGATGCTTGTAATTTTTTTCAAAAAAAACTAGCTAAAACTCTGTTTTATATTCTGTAGTTCTGATTTGTATTCACTAAGGGAAGTATGATGTTCATTGAGCATGAAGTTCATTAAATAAATACAGTATAAAGCTGGGTATAGAAGCAACCAGCACTCAGGATATGGAGGCAGGTGGTTCTCTGCTAGTTGAAAGCCAGTCTAGAGTGGAGGTTTAGCTCAAGTGGTACCACTCCTGCTTTGGAAGCACAAGGGCCCGAGTTCAATCCCTGGTACCACAAAAAATTTTAAAAAACAAAGCCCTAGGGGCCGGAGGGTTAGCTCAGTGGTTCCTGCGCCTGCCTCGAAAGCGCAAGGTCCTGAGTTCGATCCCCGGTGACCACATATAATGCTGGGTGTGGAGACACACCCACCAACAATCAACACCGCATACCACAGTGCCAGGTGTGGTGGCTCACGCCTGTAATCCCAGCACTGGGGAGGCAGAGACAGGAGGACTGCTGAGTTCGCGGAGGCCTGCCTGGGCACCATAGTGAGCTCAGGGCCAGCCTGAACTACAAAGCGAGACCCTGTCTCAAAAGTAAAAACAAACAAACACAAAAAAAAACAAAGCCCTGGGCGGGAGGGTTAGCTCAGTGGTTCCGGCGCCTGCCTCGCAAGCGCAAGGTCCTGAGTTTGATGCCGGTAACCACATACAATGCTGGGTGTGGAAACTCACGCCTACCAACAATCAATACCACATACCACAGTGCCTCCCAGCACTTGGGAGGCAGAGACAGGAGGATTGCTGAGTTCAAAGCTTGCCTAGGCTACATAGTGAGCTCAGAGCCAGCCTGAACTACAAAGCGAGGCCCTGTCTCAAAAAAGAAAAACAAAGCCCGTCAAAACAACAAGGAGACCCTGTCTCAAAAAATACACAAGCAAACACACAAACAAACAAACCTAGATTAAAGAAAATGTTAATTCCCATGAACCATCTAAAAACAACCATTGTTAACTTCTGGTTTACTTTCTTTCCGTCTTCATTTCCTAGTGAACAAAGAAAGACAGAAACTGACCCTAGCGGAGATTACAGCCCTGTGCATCACTGTGGCCAAATCATTTCTTACAAGTGGTGGAGCCGGGCGTGGTGGCTCATGTCTGTAATCCCAGCACTTGGGAGGCAGAGGCAGGAGGATTGCTGAGTTTGCGGCAGCTTGCCTGGGCTGCACAGTGAGCTCAGGGCCAGCCTGAATTACAAAGCAAGACCCTGTCTCAAAAAAATAAATAAATAAATAAATAAATAAATAAAAACAAAAAACAAAAACAAAAAGTGGTGGGGTCTGTGAGGTAGTTTAGCATCGAGCTGTGCTTACCATATGCCAGGCCCTGTGGCATTAGTCCTCTTTACACCAGCACAGACCATCCATGAACTTCCGGCCCATCTCCCAGTGTGTGAAGGACACTGGCCTTTGCAGGGACCTGGGCATGGTGGCCATATGATCCAAAGATCCAATCATCCGATCCCTGCGATCCAATCATCAGATCCCTGCAAGTTCCAGGCCCACCTGGGATGCATACGAGAACCTGTCTCCAAACAAACAAGGTGGGGAAAAGAATCACTGTTGCAAGATTAGGTGGGAGCACTGGGAATTTAAATGCCTGCCAACCCCCCACTTCCTCTGCCCTAACACTGCAACAATTACCACCAATTACTGAGTCTTTACTTGGTCCTTGGCATGGGATTTTATTTCCCACAAGAACTCTTGTGAGGTTGGTGATCTTATCATGCCTGTTTTACAGATGAGGAAACTGAGGCTTACAAAGCTAAATGTCTTTCCCAAGGTCATGCACCGAGAAGTCATGCAGCTCCAATCAGAACCGGGTCAACTGACTTCTGTGCAAATTTGCACGTTCAAACTCTCCTTTTACAGCTTGATAGAAAAGAGGCCCAGAAAAGGGCTGTGACTTACTCAAAGTCAGGGAAAGATTCTAGCTCCCAGAACCGGATTCCTAGGCTTTTCCTGCTCTAGGCCATTATCTGGTCTGAGGGTGCAGATCTAGGGACTTGGGGCTATAGGAACCCCAAAATGTTGCTTTAGAAAGCTCCCCTCCCCTGTGGGGGTTTCTGAGTTCCAACAAGACTCAGGCCTCTCAGAACTACTGCCCCAGCGTGTGTCTCCCCTCCAGGGCTGGGTGCTGCTTGTCTGTCATAAAGAAAGGAAATAGCAGTTACGCGCCACAAGCCCAGACAGGGAAGAAATCGGGCAGCTCTGCTGCATGTCCCACGATTAGGAGAATGGAGCACGAAGATGAACAGAAAAGGAGTAGCAAAGAAGAGAAAAGTTGGACAGGAGAAATTGTGCCACGAAGGAAGCTGGGACTCGGCTGGGCCCCACACGTGAGAGGTCTAACTGCACGGGCCCGAGTTCCGACTCCAATGAGGTGTAGGTGTCTGACCTAAAAGTGCCAGCCATTGCATTCTGCATAGGAGGCCTCTGCGGTCCCAAGAGGAAAGCTCCGCCAGGGCACAGGACTGAAAGCGGGGAGACCACCCCTGCCTCTGTGGATTGTCCCTTCTTCTCTCGGCTGAAGACAGAGCACCCGGGAGTGAAGATCTAGATCCATCTGCCTTCCAAGGGGCTGAGCCATGCTCCCTGTGGATGTGGGCCCTCGTGCTTTGATATCAGGGTCGGGGAGGCAATGTGGTAGTAGGATGGAAAAGTCTAGAAAGCCAAGATACTATGTGTCCATCCATCCATCCATCCACTCATGCATTCATTCAACTGTAATTCCAACTGTCCACCCCTCCACTCATCTATCTACCCACTTATCCAGCCTTGTGTCCGTCTGTTGATGCGTAGATATCAACCATCCATGTTAATGCCAACCACTCCCTAATTAAGACTATATCTTCTCGGGCCGGAGGGTTAGCTCAGTGGTTCTGGCGCCTGCCTCGCAAGCGCAAGGACCTGAGTTCGATCCCCGATAACCACATAGAATCATGGGTGTGGAGACACGCCCACCAACAATCAACACGGCATACCACAATGCCGGAGGTGGTGGCTCACGCCTGTAATCCCAGCACTCGGGAGGCAGAGACAGGAGGATTGCTGAGTTCGAGGCTTGCCTGGGCACCATAGTGAGCTCAGGGCCAGCCTGAACTACAAAGCAAGACCCTGTCTCCAAAAAGCCAAAAAAAAAAAAAAAAAAAAAAGACTGTATCTTCTCTTTTTTTCCATATTTCCTTACTTCCTTTCTTCTTTCCATTTATTTATTTATTGTTATTTTGATTGTCTCTCTATGCAGTTCAGGCTGGCTTTAAACTCACTGTGTAGCCCAGGCTCACCTTGAACTCACAGCAATCCTCTTGCCTCAGCTTCCCCAGGCACCACACGTGGCCATTCTATTTACAGACAAGGTACTGTGATGCTGCTTAGGCTAACCTTGAACTCCTGGACTTCACTGATTCTCCTCCCCAAACTCTCCAAGAGCTAGAACTACAGCCATACACCACACACCCAGCTAAGACAGAGTTCTGAAGGGAGATTCTGGGTTAAAATCCCAGCTGCACCACATGACAAGCTACAAGACCTTAGGCAAATTGGCTAACCTCTCTGTGGCCTAGCAGTGTCCTCTGGAAAGTGTGGATAGATTGTGTCCACCTCACAGGGTTGCTGTGAGCATGCAATGAGTCAGTCCCTTTAAAATGCTAAGGTCTGGTGCACGTCTATGGAGCAGAAGCCCCACGTCAGCCTGATTCCTCAGTGGTCCCGGACATGTGGGGTGGGACCCTGATGTTGGAACAGGGGGCAGTGGAATTTAGACGGGAGAGCAAATACTCTGGTTTGACGGCCAACACAGCAAATGCTGAGTTCCTGATCCTTGATTCTCTGCTCTGCAGACGAGAAAATGGCCCTGTGCCAGCGGTGGCCTGTGGGGTCTGGCTTTACCCCTTTTTCAGGACTGGGATGCATATTCCCTGTATGCAGAGGTGCTGACTGCTGACAGCCCAGTCCCCCCTCTCTACAGAGAGTCCAAGGTCACTGTCCCTTCTCAATGTAAATCATATCTTTGGCTCATGGGGCCAGCACAGACACAAACGCCCAGCCCCCATCTCACTGGAGACAACTCTGATGGCCAGCTCAGCGCAGGGCTCCCCCCCTGGCCACAGTCCCCCTGCCTCAGCTTCCCAGAATGCTGGGATTACAGGTGTGCACCAGCGTGTCTGGTGGGAGTGGATATTACCCCTCACCCCCATTTGTACACAGGGAAACTGAGATACACAAAGGTAAGAGGTTTACCCCAAAACACAGAGAGTATATGGCAGAATCCAAACGTTGCCAGCATTCAAGAGCAGAGGCATATACTTGACCAGTGCATGGGTTCTGAAGGAGGACAGGAGTTCAGCTGAGGGTGGGCGCAAGTGGGATTGTGAGTGGGAAAAGCGTGTACTCGCGGGGCACACATACATGTCCTCTTATGCTGGCTGACTGCATGGGCATGCTCGTATGAGTCTGGGTTCTGCTGCCATGAAGGTACTGGAGCCACACGTGTGGCATATATGTGCATATGGCTTCCCTGTCAGGTTCCCACAGAACCTCCAACTGCCCCACCTTTCCCTTAGTACACAGGGGGCAAGTGTGGCCAGGAGGAGCCGGATCAGAAGTCCAACCATATTCTCATCTCCTTATTCCTACCGTGGCTCCCAAGGATGGACAGAGTCTGGACCCTTAGAGTTGCCAGCTAGAGCTGGCAGCAATGAAACGGGACATCGGGCAAAGAAGTCAGTGAACAATGTGCTTTCCCAGGAGCTCCAACCCCGGCCTCCCATAGGGTGGCTGATATCTCCCATCTGGTCAGAGGCCATTAAGTTTAGGGTTAAGAGGAAGCTAGAACCTGGGTGTGGGGCTACGCCTGTAATCCCAGCACCCAGAAAGCCCGAGGCAGCAGGACTACTTGGGAAACTTAGAGAGATCCTGTTTTAAAATTTCAAAAGGGGGGCCGGAGGGTTAGCTCAGTGGTTCCGGCGCCTGCCTTGCAAGCGTAAGGACCTGAGTTCGATCCCCGGTTACCACATATAATGCTGGGCATGGTGGCTCACGCCTGTAATCCCAGCACTCGGGAGGCAGAGACAGGAGGATTGCTGAGCTCGCGGTGGCTTACCTGGGCACCATAGTGAGCTCAGGGCCAGCCTGAACTACAAAGTGAGACCCTGTCTCCAAAAACCAAAAAAAAAAAAAAAAAAAAAATTCAAAAGGGGCCGGGGATTTGCTCAAGTGGTACTGTACCTACCTTGCAAGCACAAGGGCCTGAGTTCAATCCCTGGTACTACAAAAAATATATATAAATAAAATTTTTAAAAAATATTTCAGGGCCAGAGGGTGAGCTCAGTGGTTCTGGCACCTGCCTCGCAAGCACAAGGTCCTGAGTTCGATCCTCGGTAACCGCATATAACGCTGGGCGTGGAGATGCGCCCACCAACAATCAACACCGCATACCACAATGCCGGACATGGTGGCTCACGCCTGTCATCCCAGCACTCGGGAGGCAGAGACAGGAGGATTACTGAGTTCACGGCAGCTTGCCTGGGCACCATAGTGAGCTCAGGGCCAGCCTGAACTATAAAGCGAGACCCTGTCTCAAAAATAATAATAATAATTTCAAACGGGGCCGAAGGGTTAGCTCAGTGGTTCTGGCGCCTGCCTCGCAAGCGCAAGGTCCCTGGCTCAGTCCTAGTAACCACATACATCAATCCCAGGTGCAGTGACTCACGCCCACCAGTAATCAGTACCATATAACACAATGCCGGGGCGTTGTGGCTCATGCCTGTAATCCCAGCACTCAGGAGGCAGAGGCAGGAGGACTGCCGAGTCCCAAGCTTGCCTGGGCTACACAGTGAGCTCAGGGCCAGCCTGGACTACAAAAAGTGAGACCCTGTCTCAAAAAAAATTTTTTTTTCAAAAGAGCTGGGGATTTGGCTCAGTGTAAAGGTCCTGGGTTCAATCCCCAGAACAGAAAGAAGAGAGAAAAAGGAAATAGGAGAGGGAACGTGGTGGAGGAAGAGAGAGAAAGAGACAGAAGAGGGAGAAGAAAGCTGTGGAGTGAAACTACTAGTTTCAAATCCTAGCTTTGTCTCCTGGTTGTGTGATTTCAGCAACTTACTTACTTTCTATATTCTTCTATTTTTTCCCTGTAAAGTGAAATAGTATAACAATAGTGACTTTGAAGGGGTTGTTGGGAGACTGAAGACCCACTTGAAACATAGCTAAGACCATACTTACTCAGTAAGTGTTAGTTTTATTTCTTCCCGTTCTAAGATTGAACTCAGGCCCTTCTGCATGCTAGGCAAGGGCTCTACCCCTTCAACTGTAGTAGTGCGTGACACAGTGCATGATGATCACGATGCAGTACGTAAGGCATTGTGGGAAGTTGGCACACATATATCACACAGTCATGTTTCGCCCCTGACCCCTCCCCTCCCTGTTCCTTCCAACTTTTGGTCCACTTTCTATTTACAAAAGCTCTACTTGAATTATTTTCTTCAGTTCTTTTTATTTTCCATCCTCTTTCTCTCCTCTACTCCTTTCTCCATTTCTTTCATTTTTTTATTTTTCATTTTTTGGCGGTACGAGGGATTGAACTCGGGTCCTTGTGCTTCCAAGGTAGGCACAGTACCACCTGAGTTAAATCCCCAGTCCTCTTTTTTTTTTGAGATAGGGTCTCGCTTTGTAGTTCAGGCTGGCCCTGAGCTCACTATGTAGCCTAGGCAAGCCTTGAACTCAGCAATCCTCCTATCTCTGCCTCCTGAGTGCTGGGATTACAGGCGTGAGCCACCATGCCCGGCACTGTGGTATGTGGTATTGATTGCTGGTGGGCGTGAGTCTCCACGCCCAGCATTGTATGTGGTTACCAGGATCGAACTCAGGACCTTGTGCTTGAGAGGCAGGTGCCGGAACCACTGAGCTAACCCTCCAGCCCGAGTCCTCTTCTTTTTTTTTTGCTTTTGAGACAGGGTCTCGCTTTGTAGTTCAGGCTGGCCCTGAGCTCACTATGGTGCCCAGGCAAGCCGCCGTGAACTCAGCAATCCTCCTGTCTCTGCCTCCTGAGTGCTGGGATTACAGGCGTGAGCCACCACGTCTGGCATTGTGGTATGTGGGGTTGATTGTTGGTGGGCGTGAGTCTCCATTCCCAGCATCGTATGTGGTTACCGGGGATTGAACTCAGGTCCTTGCGCTTGCGAGGCAGGCGCCGGAACCACTGAGCTAACCCTCCAGTCCCGAGTCCTCTTCTTTTTTTGAGTCAGGGTCTCGCTTTGTAGTTCAGGCTCACCCTGAGCTCACTATGTAGCCCAGGCAAACCTTGAAGGCAGCAATCTTCCTGCCTCTGCCTCCCCAGTGCTGGGATGTGGTACTGATTGCTGGTGGGCATGAGTCACCACACCTGGTATTGTTGTATGTGGTTACCAGGGATCGAACCAGGGACTCTGCGGTTGCTAAGGAGGCACCAGAACCACTGAGCTAAATATCTGGCCCCTTTCTCCATTTCTCATTTCTCTTCCCAGTTCAGATAGATCTCCCTAACTCCTACCTATCTTTTAGTTTGCTCTTTATACCACCTTTGAACCCTACCAGGCAAGCAAAGGACAGAGAAACATGCTTTTCCAGAGCAAACTGCTTTCGTCAAGGAGTGACATTATCCAGCCTTGTGAAACAGGTACTGTCATGCCCACTTCACAGATGAGAAAACCAAGGTGCAGCAAGATCAAGTAACTTGCCCCAGGTCACACAGCAAGTCAGCAACCAAAGTAGACTTCAAATACTGACACTGATTCTGCTGTTCTTCCTGTCACCCCACTGCTTCCTAGAAGCTTCTGGGTTGTGCCAAGTTAACCTCTAGACCCTGTTTTTATGCAGACATGTGCTGACTACATTTGTTCTCATGTTGCCTATGCATAAGAGAATATGGAGGAATTTGCAGGTGGTAGATTTTAGGGAGAGGTAGGCATTTCTCTTTGTGCAGAAAGAAACCAAGTGAGACAGTTAACATAGTTGAGCAGGGAGTCTTAGGGAAAATGGGAGGTTCAAAAGGCAATTAATGCTTCTGTCTGAAACTGTAAACAGATAGTTACGGACTCTGACACCACCAGCACACAGACAAAAGGCAGACAGAAACAGCGCACTGCAAGGAAGCAGGCCGTGGACTACGCCCAGGGTGGAAATTAAATGTTTTCCTGAAAGCAGAAAGGCAAGCTATGGTTAAAGCCAAGCCATAAGTCTCAGTCTGTGACTCCATGGCAGTGTGCATGTAGTGAGTAAAGGCCCTTAATTTGTACCTAGGTGTTGTGAATCTTAAAGTCTTACTCGACATTCTTTGGACCTAAGTTTGTAAAACAAAAGTAATAATTAGATGTGAGTCTTCAACATGTACTATCATTTTAATTAAAGATATATGTACCGTCTTATATTTCTATTTCTACTCCTTTCTCTATATGTGTGTGTGTATATATGTGTGTGTGTCACATTATTGGCATGTTTAGACAGAACTCTTGGCAATAAGTGACAGAGATACCAAAAAAATTAATAATCATTACTTTCTGACTCAACTGGATCCATAAGCTCAAAGATTCCAGTTAGTGTCCTTCCCGAGTCTTGACTCTTCTTTTCTCTTTTTCTCTTATGTGGGCAGGGGTTACTAGGGATTCAACCCTGGGCCTTTTCATCGAGCTACATCCGACCCCACTTCCTTTTTGTTTAGTTTGTAAAGTTTGAGATAAAGTCTTACTAGGTATTAAATTGCCTACATTGGGCTGAAACTCATGATTTTCCTGCCTCAGCCTCCCAGAGTGCTGGGATTCTAGTCATGCATCACCACACCTGGTTTACCTCTGCTTTGTTTTGTGGCTTTGGGTTCAGTCAGACACTCTCCTTGCGGCGGTACAAAGATGGTGTTCAGGAACTTCACATACGGACCTTCCTCTCAACATGAGAGGGCTTCTCGACAGAGAAAAATCACAGGTCTCCCACTGATTGGCTCCCACTAGGTCACATGCCCTTTCTTCAACCAATCCTGTGTCGAGGCTGGATCATAGGCCCATCCCTGGCTGCAGAAATACCGGAAGTTCCCTCCAAAGTACCTGGCCTGCTCTGGAGGAGGTTTCCCGAGGGAAATGGCAGTGCTGATTCTAGGAGAAGACACGTGTTCACCATCTGGTAGTTCCTGTCTTTCTGCTAACTCAGCTTCAGGAGAGGCTGTCAAAGGAAATAATAAAGATGACAACATTTATTGAGCACTCACTATGTGTTTGGCATCGCGTCAGATGTTTTATATGCGTTATGCTCTTCGGTCCCCTATTACTGCTCATATTTATTCCTTATCTTCCTCTCACTTCACTGAGAGTTTAAGGAGTTAGCCCACGTTCACAGAGAGTGGAATTAGGCAGTCATTTTCCAAATCCTGCGCCCTGAGCTTCTCTAGGAACTACAAGGAGAGCGGCTCTATCTCTTGGAATTGCAGGCTTCCTGCCAGAGAGGAAGCCCTGAGAGTTCACAAGGGCCACCTGGTGCTGCTAACTAACCAGGGAAGGAGGCAGATAACTTCGGGATGGCCCTGTAGAGTCGCTTCCCAGAGAGGCTGTCCTGGAGCAGCGCAGACACCAAGAGGTTTGATGGCCAGGATGGTCTGATCTGAGGGCCACTGAGGACCCAGCATTCAGGTGTCACCAAGAGTAGTGACAGAGGAGCACGCCACAGGTTTGAGCTCTTGCCTTGTCCGTAACTAGCTGTACACGTCCTCCAGGGAACTCTGAATGCCTCTGGGCCTCACTTCTACATCCATTAAATGTTGTTTTTGTACTAGGGATTGAACTCGTGACCTGTGCTTTTGAGGCAGGTGCCAGAACCATTGAGCTAAATCCCTGGCCCCTACATCCACTAAATGGACGTAATAACATCTTTCTTGGAGAAGTGTAACCTTCTTCTTTCGGTGCTGGAGATCATTTGAAGACTGTATCAAAATAAGACCCAATTTCCAGGCATAATGGTACACTCCTATAATTACAGTACTCGAGAGGCGAAGGCAGGAAGATCACTGCAAGTTCAAGGCCAGCCTGAACCACAGAGTGAGATTCTGTCTCCAAAACAAAACAAAACTACTCATTCTGCAAGGGATGCAGCACCCCAATGTACATCCTCCCACTTCTCCACCGCCAACCTTTAGCAAGAGCAAGCAGGGGACAAAGCACCCTTAGCCTTTCCCAGCAAGCCTCCCAGGCTCCCTTCCCTTCCTTTGCTGTTCAAAGCGTCCAGCTGCAGAGAAAGTGAGCACCAGCCATCAGCTTCCCGGGTTCGAATCTCTCAGCTTTGTCACTGAGGCCTGCACTCCCCTCAGTGCTGATGAAAACCCTTCTACCAGCGCGCCTGGCACACAAGCTGTTTTGTCTCTGTGCCTGAAGGGCTGACGGGGACCGGGCTGTGTGGGTCGGGCTGCCAGGGGCAGGGCCTGAGCCAGTCCGGGCAGCAGCGGAGGGGCCCTCCATGCGTCTTCCCATGTCCTGAATAATTCATGACCGACAAAATGGTTGGGCCAGACCCGGGCCCTCCCTCCTCCTGCCAGGCAAGGAAGAAAAGTTTCTAATTACAGATCAGCTGGCCAGGCTCCCTGGGGCCCCTGGGCGCTGCACACAGGGGGTATTTATGGGAAGAGCCAGGAGGGGAGGGTTGGGTCCCAGCCCCTTTCCCTGAAGGAACTCAACTCCTTTTGAAATTGTAGCCTGGTCCTGCCGGAGCCCAGGGACCTGGGAAGGAAGCTCAGACTCCAGTGGTCAGCAGGGGACAGCCCCGCAGCAGGGTCAGAGAGAAGTGTTCCGAAAAAGGCCAGGGCAGGGCAGGGCAGGGCTCTGGGGAGGACCTGGCAGGCTAAACTGACAGGATGTGGAAGGGCGACTTTTACCAAAGTGCCACAGAGAGTGAGGCACACAGCGGGGCTTCCACGTGGGATTGTCCCAGCTCACGAGCCACAGCCACGTGATGGGCGTCACTGCCATTCCCTCATCTGTAAAATGGGGAGAAGCTTTGTGTTTACCTTCCAGGTCCTCAGGAGTTCCAGGAGTTAGCACATGTACCATGCTCGGGGGTCCTACCCAATACGTGGAATACTTATTGGAGCTGGTGTGCCGGCTCGCTCCTGTAAGCTCGGTACTGACAGAGGTTGAGGCAGGAGGACTCGCCTGAGTCTAGGTCCCACCTGAGTGACTTAGCCAGACCAGGTCTCAAGAAAAGAAAAATAAGGAGGAGGAGGAAGAGGAAAAGGAGAAGAAGAAAGAGGAGGAAGAGAAAGAAGAGGAGGAAGAAAAAGAAAAGGCTGAGGGTTTAACATAGTGCAAAGGCCCTGGGTTCGATTCCCAGTATGTCAGAAACAAAAATACATTTCGCCAACATAGTTGTTTTTTTTTTTTTTTTTTTGCTTTTTGAGACAGGGTCTCGCTTTGTAGTTCAGGCTGGCCTGAGCTCACTATGGTGCCCAGGCAAGCCGCTGCGAACTCAGCAACCCTCCTGTCTCTGCCTCCCGAGTGCTGGGATTACAGGCGTGAGCCACCACGTCCAGCATTGTGGTATGCAATGTCGATTGTTGGTAGGCGTGTCTCCACGCCCAGCATTATATGTGGTTACCGGGGATCGAACTCAGGACCTTGCGCTTGCAAGGCAGGCACCAGAACCACTGAGCTAACCCTCTGGCCCTAGTTGTTATTTTTTTACATAGGCTGGTTCTATAGAGAAGTCAAAAGGGGGGGTCAAGACAAGAGAAGGTTCAAGAAGACTCTTGGAAAGAAGAAAAAGGGTTCGCAAGCCACTTAACACAATGACCAAGAGCTGGGGGTGCCGCTCAGTGGTCCCCGCTTGCCTAGCATGTGCAAGGCCCGGCTTTACTCTCTAGCACTAGGTACCCCCAGAAGTAAGGACCATACATTACCACGATAATTTTTAAAAAGCAAACACACAACAAGCACTCCAGGACTATGGTACCTGGGCTAAAACCCTAACTCTGCCTTTTATTGGCTGTGTAACTGGGAACAAAATTGCTGTACCTCTCTGAGCCTCTGGCTGGTTTGGGGGCAGCGGGGGGGGTTGTTGTTGTCTTTAGACAAGATTTCACTATGTAGTCCAGGCTGGCTGTCCTTGAACTCACTATGTAGTAGCCCAGGCTGGCCTTGACCTCACTGCAATCCTCCTGCCTCAGCCTTCTGAGTGCTAGGATTACACGTGTGCACCCCACCCCTAGTCTCTCTGTAGCTATTTCCATGAGAGCAGTGAGGAACAGATCAGACACGGTCCGGCCCTCGTGTAACCTGCAGTCCAGCAGAAAGGTTCTGCCAATCAAGGGCATTTGCTGCACACCTCTGAGCGGGTCCTGCGCACGCTGCAAGTTATTCTCTCAGGCCCACAGCATCCGCTTCTGCTTCACGGGCAAAGGGGCTGAAGCTCAGCAAGAGGGGACAGAGAAAAAAAATCGAACAAAGAGGTCACTCAGTGCCATAGATGAACCTGCAAACGAGCTTGCTGAGTGAGGAGAAGCCGGACATGAGTGAGTATTCGTTATTTTGAGGTCATTTATGCGAAATTCTAGAAAACATAGAGTAACCTGCAGGGACAGAAAACACATCAGGACGGCCTGCGGCCTGGGGGAGGAGGGGCATTGACTACCAGGGCTTGGGGAACCTTTTGGGAAAAGCAGGAATGCTCTCTGTGTGACCCTGATATTAGGTGTATGTATTTGTCAGTGCTCACTGAACTGGACATTTTAAATGAAGGGCACATTTTCTTGCATACAAAGTATAATTTAAAAAATAAAAGTATACCCTCAGGGAAGCTGATTTGAGAAACGGAACCAGACTCGAGTCCTGCAACCTTCTTAGATTGTTTGAAGGTCTAATTCTTTTCTTTTTTTCCTTTCTTTTTTTTTTTTCTTCAGTACTGGGGATCGAACTTGGGCCCTTGTGCTTCCAAGATAGGCACAGTAGCACTTTGAAGGTCTAATGTGAAGCTCACTTGTGGGCAGAAGTGGTATCGAGTTATCTTTAGCTCTTTCTCTCATCTCCCACCCCTCAGGCCTAGCAACACCCAGCGGTTCAGATCAACAAATATAATACTGTGAGAAGCTTCTTCACTCCCGGTCCTAAGGTCACAGAGCAATCGGTCTAGAGGGGAAAACAGACAAAAATGGACAAATAGCCAAAGGGCAGTGTGGTCCTGTTCTGATGAGGTTGGTGATTTCTCGCTGGGCACCTGGAGCCTCAGTGTTGGGGACTGCAGGGTCTGGAATCCAGCGGCCGGGTTCGATTCTCCTCCCTTCCACTTGCTAGCTGTGTGACTCTAGGTGACCCCCCAGCACCCCAAGCCTCTGTTTCCACCTCTGGAGACAGAGATCACAGTGGGTCCCACCCTCAGAGACATGACCTAACTGTGCCAGCAAATGTCAAAGGGACCCCACTCGCTGCAGCTGTCCTGACTGAGCAGGGAGCAGGCGAGGGCCACAGACAAAGGCAGGAAGGAGGTCACCCCCACCCAACTTGACAGGGGACAGGTCAGGGACGATTTCCCAGACCTCTACTGGACGGAGGACTGAGCCAGCTGAAGTGGCCTTGGGGGCCAGAGGGAGTGGGAACAACTTGGAGCAATCGCTCAATAAATATTTGCTCAATAAATAAAAAAAAAAATAGAGACTGTGCGAGGCCCGCCTGTAACCAGGGGGACAGAGAAGGCCTGGCAGAATGGGCTTAAGGGGGTCCTCAAGAGGCGCGGTCTGGGTGTCCGGCTCCAGCTTGGCCTGGCCTGGTCTACTCCGCCGTGACCCCTGACAGAGTCTGGACACCCCAGACCCGTGGCCCGCAGCGGAGCGGAGGAGGACCCTGGTGAGGGCCGGCGGGACGGGACGGGGGCGCTCATGCGAAGGGGCCGAGTCCCTGCGCGGCGCCTCTTGCGCCCCCGTCGCCGTCGCCGCGGTCCTCAACGTCGTCCTCTGAGCCACAAAGGACGGGGATCAATGGAAGGCGGGAGTGGCCGAGGGGCCTCCTCTTTGTGCGGCTGTCTCAGGCCTGTTTGCGCCGCTGTCTCCGCGTCCCCATTGATCAGGCATGTGGAAAGATTCCGCCTCCCGGGCTCCCTTTGTGGCCGCGTTGCCAGGCTGCGCCCGGCGTGACTGAGCGCGCGGTGGGCACCGGACGGGCGGGTCAGCGAAGGAGGACCCAGGTCGCCCAGGCGAATTCGGATCTCCCACGAACGAAAATAAAAGCCAAAAAAAAAATAAAATAAAAAAAATATATATATAAATATATTTTAAAAAGCGTACAAGTGTGTTCCACATAGTGAGACATTCTTATCCTGAAAAAATGTTTTGTTGCGCCCCTGATATTCAAACTTACTAGGCGTCCTGTATTTTATTTGGGAAACCAGCATACCGAGCAGTCGAGTAGAGCCCCACTACCCAGCGTTTACCTTCCTCTCACTTCAGTCCTTGGGCTGCATGTGTTTCTCTCTGAGCTACTATTTATTTACGTATTTCACAGGGCTGGGGACTGAGCCTATAGCTTTCCTCATGCTAGGCATGCGCTCTACCACCGAGTTACACCTCCAGCCTTGACTACTACTTAGATGCTATTGCTTTTACGTGAATTTTATTTGCTAAGACGTAATTTACTGCCATCTGTCTCTTCGTCCAGCCCCCAAGTCCAAGAACCACCTTCCTTTGGTAAAATGTCTTTAAAAAGCCCGATGTGGTGACACACATGTCAGTCTCAGGTATTCAGGAGGCTGAGGCAGGAGAGTTGCCAGTTAGAGGGTAGTCTGGGCAATTTAGTAAAGATTTTCTCTCTCTCTCTCTCTCTTTCTAAGATTCTGTTTTTTAAAAATTCAAAAAGTCAGGGGGGTGGGGATAGAACTCAGCATTCCGAGGGTTCAGTCTCCCTAACACAAAGAATAAATTAAAAGGAAAAGAAAAAAATTAACATCAAATTATTGGTATTATTTTGTTGGATCTTTTTGTTGTTGTTGTTGGTACCAGGCATCAAACTTGGGGCCTTGCACTTCTAAGGCAGCCACAGTATCACTTGAGCTAAATCCTTGCCATTGGTGTGTATTTGATACAAATACATTAACAAATAATTTATGGATACACACTTGACATACATTAACTGAATATTAAATGTATGTCTTTTTTAATGTGCCTATTGACGCGTTTTTATATATGAGGACATCACCCCAAAATATCCCCTTGGGTCCCTTGGCAGTAGTGGCAGTCACTTTTCTAACTTCTGTCACTATTTTAGTTTTTGGGTTTTTGTTTGTTTGTTTATTTGTTTTTATGTTACTGAGAACACAATCCAGGGTCTCCACACTGAATCACACCCTTAGCCCCCCTTTTATTTTTTTTCTAAGACAGGGTCTCGCTTTGCAGTTCAGGCTGGCCCTGAGCTCACTGTGTAGCCCAGGTAAGCCTCGAACTCAGCAATCCTCCTGCCTCTGCCTCCTGAGTGCTAGAATGACAGGCGTGAGCCACCACGTCCGGCACTGTGGTATGTGGTATTGATGGCTGGTGGGTGTGAGTCCCCACACCCAGCATTGTATGTGGTTACCAGGGATCGAACTCAGGACCTTGCGCTTGGGAGGCAGGTGCCAGAACCACTGAGCTAAATCGCCGGCCCCCTTAGCTCTTTTTTATTTTTCATTTTCAGAGAGGTTCTTGTAAAGTTATCAAGTTGCCCAGGCTGGGATCCAATGTGTGATCCTCCTGCCTCAGCCTCCCAGCGTTCTGGGATTATAGTCATGTACCACAATGGCCAGCTTCACTTTTGCTGTTCTTGAACTTTATATAAATGGGGTCACATAGTATGTCATTTTTTGAGTCTGGCAGTTTACATTCAATGTGATGTCTGTGTGGTTGGCCCATGCTGCGGCTGGATCACCCCTTTGCTGGCTCTCCCTGCTGGCCGAGGGGCAACCCATCACACAGCCACAGGCATGGCCATTCACCCCCATTCTCTTGGTGGTGATGTCTTAGCTGTTTCCCACGTTTGACTACTATGAATAAAGCTGCAGTGAATAAAGATTGGGGTAATCATTATAGAGACTTAAATATATTTAACATAAGTAACACTGTGGATTCAAAGGCATGACATCTTACCTCTGTCCTTCACATTAAGTTGCATTAAACTGTTACGTGTGCTTACCTTTATGTGGACCAAGCTTACCTTCTGTAGCATCAGTGGTCACAGAGCAAACACAGAATAGAGATTAACAGACTGCGCTGAGGCAGCCTAACATGCACAAGGCCTTGGGTTCCACCCTAGCACCACACACACAAAGGTTTATCCCTGTAAATTAACCACTCTGCTCCTCAGTTTCTTCATCTGCAAAATGGGTACGGTGATGGTAATGGTGATTATTTCCCACAGCGGTTATCACACAAGTACACAGAGAGGCTTGGCAAGAGGCCTGTTCTCACTTCCTCCTCATTTCAGTCCTCTGAGGTAGGGACTGGTTTTGCTTCTGTTTTGCAGGGCTGCGCATTGCCAGGTGCTGCTCTGAACTCTCCAGTTGAGGAAACAGAGGCTGGGGGCGGAGTCACCCACCTAAACCGCCCTAGTTGGGAAGCGCAGGGGACCCTTTGGCATGGATTCCACAGCCGAGCACCAGGAAGGACCTGAGGCCCCTCCCTGGAGACGACAGTGGTTCACAAGGAGGCTCTGGATCCCTTCTTCCTGCCTCAGTGTCCCCCCCCCCCCTTTAGTGCCCGCAGCTCTCTCTTGCAAGGGACGGCGGCAGAAGCTGGGCTGGGCCTTTCTAGGAGAGTCAGAAGAAATAGGGAGTGGAGCAGAAGCCCCGGCCTCCTCCCGCACGGTCCCCGGGCAGAGCGGAGCCGGCCTTACTACCTGCTATCTGAAGGGCACCGGGAACTGCTGATCTCAGGCGATTAGCATAACAATCCCAGATCCCGCCGTCCTCGGGGCCCAAAGCTGGGTCTGCACAATCCCATTCCAAGCCAGCTCTTTCTTTAGCTGGCTAATTAGGGAGGGGGTGCAGCGAGGGGGGGCAACCTTCTTAAAGGGCCCCTGCACCCCGGGCTCAGGCTGAAGCTGAGAGCGAGAGGCTGCTTGATTGACAATCCTGTGGACCCTGGCAGAGTGTAGCTGCTGCCACCTCAGGGCCTCACCCGGGGCCGGAAGAAAACATCTTCCCCAAGTGGAGAGTGCACTGGGCTTCCGGTGTCCACTGCTTCAGCCTTCTTATGCACAACCATGGTACACAGGTCGCATTTGTATTTGTACTCTGGGCTAGGCACAGGGTAGGTGCTCAAACAGAACTTCTCTGCTTCTCCCCCCCCTTTCTCTCTCTGTCTCTTTCTGTCTCTCTCTCCGAGTTGCAGCTATTGTGGACAACATATGTCTCTTTTTTTTTTTTTTTTGAGACAACATATGTCTTTTTCTTTTTGTTTTGTCTTTATAGTTCAGGCTACTCACTATGTAACCCAGGCAAGCCTCAAGCTCACAGCAATCCTTCTGTCTCTGCCTCCCAAGTGCTTGGATTATAGGCATGAGCCACCACATGTAGCATTGTGGCATGTGGTACTGGGGATTGAACTTGGGACCTTGTGCTTGCTAGGCAGATGCCTGAACCACTAAGCTTTTTCTTTTCTCTTTCTTTCTTCCTTTCTTTTTTTGAAAAATTTTTTTGTTTGTTTTGTTTTTTTTGAGACAGGGTCTCGCTTTGTAGTTCAGGCTGGCCCTGAGCTCACTATGGTGCCCAGGCAAGCCACCGCAAACTCAGCAATCCTCCTGTCCCTGCCTCCCGAGTGCTGGGATTACAGGCATGAGCCACCACGTCCGGCATTGTGGTATGCGGTGTTGATTGTTGGTGGGCGTGTCTCCACACCCAGCATTATATGTGGTTACCGGGGATCGAACTCAGGACCTTGCGCTTAGCGAGGCAGGTGCCAGAACCACTGAGCTAACCCTCCGGCCCTCTTTTTTTGAATTTTTGAGACAGGATTTCATTATGTAGTTCAGGCTGGCCTTGAGCTTGCTATGTACCCCAGGCTGGCCTTGAATTCATGGTGCTGATCTCCTGCCTCTACCTCCTGAATGCTGGGATCACAGGTGTGTGCAGTATACCAAGCAATTTCAAATACATGCAACTGAAGTCAGGTGTGATGACATAAGCCTGTAATTCCCAGTCCTTGGGAGGCTGAAGCAGAAAGATTACTGCAAGTTCAAAGTTAACCTGGGCTACATAGTGAGTTCAAGGCCAGGCTGAACCATATAGTGAGACCCTACCTCAAAAACTCAAATAAATAAATAAATACATAAACACATAAATAAATAAATAAATAAATAAATAAATAAATAAGTAAATAAAATTTAATAAAATAAGTCACAGAGAGCTGGTAGAGCACTTGCTTACTGTGTGTGAGGCCTCGAGTTCTATTCTCAATATTTACAAACAGAGTCAGTTCATCACAGAGCTAACGTCCAGAGCTCAGGACTCTGCCTGTAAACTTGCTAGGGTTCCAGGCTGGTTGCCCGGGCAGCCACATCTTCCTGGGTCCCTCGAGGTCTTCTGCCCTCAGTCCATTCTTACCTTCAGGGTCCCCAACACTCCTTATCTCTTCACCTTCCAAACTTTGGGTGCTGAAGGTGGCCCACAGGTTGGAGTGAGAAGAGTATAAGCTTTGGGGTGAATGGGGGCTAGGTTCAAATCCTGACTCTGCTCCTTATTTCCTCTGTGTTCTTGGGCAAATCTCTTCGCCTCTCTAAGGTTCAGTTTTTTCATCTGTAAAGAAGGACAATCCAGACCTGCTCTGGGCCTGGGCATGTAGCTCGGTGCTGCCGGGCTTCCCTCCCACATCAGAAGCCCCGGCTTTGGTCTCTTCTTCTTCAAGCAACAAAAACGAGGACAGGGCCGGAGGGTTAGCTCAGTGGTTCTGGTGCCTGCCTTGCAAGCGCAAGGACCTGAGTTCGATACCTGGTAACCACATATAATGCTGGGCGTGGAGACACGCCCACCAACAATCAACGCCGCATACCACAGTGCCGGGCGTGGTGGCTCACGCCTGTCATCCCAGCACTCGGGAGGCAGAGACAGGAGGATTGCTTAGTTCACGGTGGCTTGACTGGGCTACATAGTGAGCTCAGGGCCAGCCTGAACTACTAAGCGAGACCCTGTCTCAAAAAGCAAAAAAAAAAAAAAAAAAAAAAACGAGGACAGTGCAATTCAAAACTTTTTATAATATTTGGTAAAGTCCCAGGTCAGAAGAGCTGCCACACGGTTGGGGCCCAGTAAACACAAGTGCTCATTAGTTGCCAGCTTCTGTCAGGGCTTTGATATTTTCTTTAATCAATTTTAATCTTTAATCAATTTTCTTTAAACAATTTTTTTGATGCCATGGATCGAATTGAAGACCCCACACTTGCCAGGCAGGCACTGTGCCACGGAGCTAAATCTCTGACCCTACTATCTTCTTTCAGACAGGCAGAGGCTGGCCTTGAACTTGTGATCCTCCTGCCTCAGCCTCCTGTGTAGCTGGAATTGCAGGTGTGGGCCATGGTCCCTGGCTTGGTTCTGTATTTTTTAGGAAAAAGGGAAAATGACATCAGAGAGGCAAAGTGATTTGCTGAGGACTACACAGCTGGAGTGTTCCCAAGAAGGTGAGAGTCCCGCTAATCCCAAAAAACAAGACCTTGGCTCTGGGATCAGGAAGAAATAGGAATTATTACAGCCATCAGCCCTCCCCCACTCGGCTGGTGGAGCACAAACCAGACAGGACCAGGACACCGCCCTGTGCCCCTGAAGTAACTTCAGTGGGAAGTGCCTCCAGACAGTGATACTATTCTAGATGCTCGTTAGTTTTCAGACAGAGAAGTCTTCCTCTAAGCAGGTGGTATTTGGTCTTCAGGGTAACTGCAGTGGGGGAAGCTGGCCAAGAAGAGATGAGAGCAGGTGCAAAGGCCCTGTGGCAGGATCCACCCTGGGGCAGCTGGGAAGCGCAAGGCACCCAGTATAGCAGAGCCCTGGAAGAGAAGGTGATAGCCCAAAGGAGCCAGGACCTGCCTCAGGCAGGGGAGTGGTATGCATGGCTTTGCCTGCCTCTCTCCTCTCTTTTTTCCCCCCTTTCTTCTCTGAGTCGCTTCCTCTTTCTTCTTTTCTCCTTTCCCTCTCCTTCCTTCTGCTTTCCTTTCTTCTGTTCCTCTTATTCCCTCTCTCCTTCCTTTTTTTCTCCCTTCCTTCTCTCCTTCTCTCCCTCCCTCCCTTCCAGGCCCCCTGTTTCCCAAGCAAGGGCCA
>PVIC010030408.1:0-21939 GCA_004025085.1 Thryonomys swinderianus
CTCTGTATTCTGTTTGCAAGTATCTTATTGAGGATTTTTGCGTCAATGTTCATTATAGAGATTGGCCTGTAGTTTTCTTTTTTGGTGGGATCTTTCCCTGCCTTTGGAATCAAGGTGATGGTTGCTTCAAGGAATGATTAGGGGAGTACTGCTTCCCTTTCAATTTCATTAAAGAGATTGAGAAGTACAGGTATTAACTCTTCTTTAAAAGTTTTGTAGAATTCAGCAGTGAAGCCGTCAGGACCAGGGTTTTTCTTGGTTGGTAGGTTTTTTATTACATTTTCAATTTCCCAGATTGATATTGGCTTGTTTAACATTTTTAAATGCTCTTCATTCAGCTTTGGAAGTTCATATGAGTCTAGGAATCTATCTATTTCTTCTAGAGTTTCCATCTTCTTGGAGTATAGATTTTCAAAACATGTGTTTATGATCCTTTGGACTTCTTCTGGCTCTGTGCTGATTTCCCCATTTTCATTCCTTATAGCATGGATTTGAGCCTTTTCCTTCCTTTGTTTGATAAGGTTGGCTAAGGGTCTGTCGATCTTATTTATCCTTTCAAAGAACCAGCTCTTTGATTCATTGATTCTTTGCTTTGTTCTCTTTGTCTCCACTGCGTTAATTTCTGCTCTGATCCTTATAATTTACTCTAGTATGTGCTTTGGGTTTGTTTTGCTCCTCTTTTTCTAGTTGTCTGAGGTTCAACATTAGATTGTTTATTGCAGTTTGCTCTATTTTCTGAGTGTATGCATTCACTGCTATGAATTTCCCTCGCAGAACTACTTTCATTGTGTCCCATAGATTCTGTATGTTGTGCTGGGGTTGTCGTTTAGTTGTAGGAACTGTTTAATTTCTTCTTTAATTTCTTTTGTGGCCCATTGGTTGGTTAACAGAGTGTTGTTTAATTTCCATGTGTTTGTGTGGACCTTGGAATTTCTTCTGCTGTTCAGCTCCAGTTTCAAGGCACTATGGTCTGATAGTATGCAGGGGATAACTTTGATTTCTTTGCATCTACTTAAGCTTGTTCTATGGACTAGAATGTGATCTATTTTGGAGAATGATCCATGAGCACTGAGAAGATGGTATATTCTCGCTTTGAAGGGTGAAAAATTCTGTAGGCATCTAATAAGTCTATTTGCTCCAAAGTTTGATTTAGCTCAAGTATTCCCTTATTGATTCTTTGTCAGGTTGATCTGTCAATTTGTGACAATGGAGTATTAAAATCCCCTACTACTATTGTATTCATGGATAACTGGCTTTTCATGTCCAGTAATGTTTCTTTTATATAGTTGGTTGCGTTAGAGTTTGGTGCATAAATATTTATGATTGTTATTTCTTTCTCTTGGATAGTTCCTTGTATGAAAATATAGTGACCTTCTTTATCTCTTTTAATCAGTTTGGATTTGAAATCTATTTTATCTGCACACAAGATAGCCACTCCTGCTTTTTTGCAGTTTCCTGAGGCATGGAGGATTGTTTTCCAACCTTTTATTTTGAGTCTATGGGTTACCTTCTGAATTAGGTGTGTTTCCTGTATGCAGCAGATTGTAGGATCTTGCTTCTTGATCCAATCTGCTAGTCTGTCTTTTAATTGGCCCATTGAGGCCATTGACATTAATGGTTATGACTGATATGGACATATTCAGAGCTGCCATGTTTCCCTGTTCTCAGTTCTTTTCTTCTTTGCTTTTCCCCATTTCTATTTAGTTTCTTGTTTGCCCCAATGAATTCACTCTCCTGGGTCTCGTGGGTATGGAATTTTCTGTGTGTTTTTTTTCCAAGATATTCTTTAGGATGTTTTGCAGTGCAGGTTTCGTATTTGTGAAGTTTTTCAGATGTTCTTTATCATGGAAGTATCTTATTTCCACGTCTATTCTGAAAGATAGCTTTGCAGGATACAACAGTCTAGGTTGGAAGTTGTTTTCCTGCAATGCTTGAAATACTTCCCTCCACACTCTCCTTGCACTGAGTGTGTTGAAAAGTCTGCTCTGATCCTAATGGGCTTCCCTTTGTAGGTGATTTTCTTCCTTTCTCTCACTGCTTTCAGTATTTCATTCTTTTGTTGTACATCTGGAACCTTGATAATTATGTGTCTAGGTGTAGCTATTTTTATGTCAGGGTGTTTTGGAGTCCGTTAGGCCTCATTTTTCTGTATGTCTATATCTTTTCCTGTGAAGTTTTCCATTGCTATATCTGACAATAGCTTTTTTATGTCCTTTACACTGTCTCCTGCTTCCTCAGTGACTCCAATCAGTCTTATGTTATTTTTCTTTGAGTCATCTAGAAGCTGTTGAGTTGATTTCTCATGGTCCCTTACTCTTTTCCATAGCTTATACCTTTCCTGCTCATTGGCTGCTATGCTGTCCTCTAGGTCTGAGATTCGGTTCTCTGCTTCATTCATCCTACTTTGCAAGCTTTCTTTCTCCTTCATCATTCCCTGGAGCTCTGCTTGAAGCTGTTTAAAAGGTTCCATTGCTTCTGTTATCTTGGATTCTATCATCTCACTGATCTCTTTTTTAATGATGTCTTTCACTGAGAACAGTATCTCTGTTTTGATCTCAGAGATGAGTTCTGATTTCCATTTTACTAGTTCCGCTTTAGTTACCTTCTCCAAGAGTCCTGGTGTTTGAGTTTCAGTTTGCCCTATTTCCCTTTTCTCTGAATTTCCCTGTGGTGGCGATCTTTGTGTCTGGTTGTTCTCATTTTTACTCTTTTGTTGTTATTAATGCTCTTCTTTGTCTGATGACAGGGCGATGTTTGTTGCAGATCTCTTTCTATTATCTGCAGCCCTTTGGATGCAGCACTTTCCTGGGGGTCCTTCTTGAATCTGTAATGACCCTTGCGAGTTCTCACTTCTGACTCCTCACTGTACAGCTCCGGGAAGTCCGTGCACACTGCTCCCTTCAGTCCAGCAGAAAAGGACGGCACAGCCCACCCCTGGTATTTCTAAATCTCTGTCATCCCTGGAAACCCATTTGTCCACAAAGGTTCTGGTTAGGAGGACCTGGAATTGCCCTGGCCACTGCCCTGGGCAGCTGACCTGAATTGGCTCCTTCCAGGTGCTCACAGGGTTGGGGCCAATTTTACTTGGAGTTGTAAGCCCATTTTGTTCTGCAACGTTCTTTTATTTAGTGCAGTGATGAAGATGTGTAGTACTTCAAATATTAACAAAACCAACTAGCAGTTATTGGGCCTGTCAGGCTTTGCTCCAGCTTCTCACATAGAGAGAAATCCAAGCCAGACCAACTCACCTACCTGTTCAGTGGCTCAGCTCTGTGCTCATGTAAAGAATTAACGTCATCACCTCCTGGGTTGCTAGGACAGTAGGGGCCAGGCAGAAGATCCATAGATACTCACATGTTCATCCTTAATGTTCAGTTGCCACTTCCCTGACTCCTGTGAAGTGTTGCACACAACAGTCCTCAGAAGCTTGACAAAACTTTCAGAGCAGGTTATAGACCCCATTTTTCAGGGAAGGAAACTGAGGCTCAGAGAGGCTATGATGGATCAGAACCCAAGCTGACACTTGTAGAGCCACACTCTTACCTTTCCAAATCCTGTACCTCCTTTCCTGATTTGTGGACCAGGGTAGACTGGAGGGTACATGCTAATGGGGCAGTGTGACCAGAGGGACAGCCACAAATGTTCTGGCTTGTGATGGCCTGGCTTCAGCCACAGCTGCTCAGCTCTTTACTGCTTCATTAATTCAGCTCTTGCCCTTCATCAACTTTCATCCCAAGGATAAAAGGACTCTGTGCCTGAAAAGAAGCTCCAAAGCCTGTGCCAAGACCAAACTTTTGTTTTTCAGATGGGGAAATAGAGGCATCACGGTGACAAAGAGCTCTTTATGTGGGGTAAGCAAGGCCAGGAATGGGCACTAGTTCTTGCTACTGAGGCCTGTGCATTGCGGGGAAGAAGACATCCATGGAGCAGACCTGGAAGCTCTGAATTTTCTCAGACAGCTTAGTCTTGGGAATCATGGGCTGTCATTTCCCATGGACAGTCCACTCACCTGCCCTAGGAACCCAGGGCTCATTTCCTCCCCTGGGCTCTCAGGGCTTCCTGAGATTGGACCAGTGGCATGGCCTTCTCTTCCTTGGAATACTGAGCATCCTGACTGGCTGGAGACTCCTTGCTTGGCTTCCCCTGCTGCCTACATCCTATTCAGAGGAAGCAGAAAGATTTTCTTGTTCTTTGTGTCTTTCTTAATTTGAATATTATTATAGGGTTGAATCAAAGGAACTTTAACTTTTGTTTCCAACACTTTTTAAGTTTTCTTTGATGAGAAGACTGTCATGAAGTAGACAGGGCTGTGCTCACAGTTTTGATACACAGGCCACAATATCTTGAGCACTTGGGATTGCACACCTGCACCACCACACCTGGCTAAAGTAAAAGCTTTAAAAACTTTGGAAAGGATCACAAAGCCTGAAGTTCTCATGGCCCAAGTTTCCCTTCAGTTTAAGTCCCCATGAGAATCTCCAAGTTTACTTAAGGAAAACAGGAGGAGCCATTACCTTTTTTTAAAAAATTGAATTGTTTATTGGTACATATTATATACAGTTCACAATCACACTCAACACTAGGGAATCTGCACCAGTATATGACACAAGTTAATTCTCATTTTTACCCACCCTACAATCCACCACCCACTATATACATGTGCTTTCTTGTTCTTTTCAAATCATATTTATTCTTTCCCCTCATTACTTTCCCCTACCACATCCCTTTGAATATATCCTATTACATAAAATCCATCATACATTCTAGAACTCATTGACATCCACAGGTACTGGCAGCAGAGAAAAGATATGGTATTTACATATTTGTGACCTATTCATTTCACTTATTAGTGTGTCCTCAAGGTGTGACAATTTGCACATAAATGAATGAAATTTGTCATTCTTTATGGCACAGTAATACTACATTATATATTAAAAAACACATTTTCTTTATCTAGTCTCCAATTGATGGCCACATGGGTTGTTTCCAAGACTGCGCTATCACAAACTGAGCTGCTATGAACTTGGGTGCACAGATGTCTTTATGATATGATTCTTTTAATTCTTTTGAGTATATTCCTAGTAGGGGAATAGCAGGACCAAATGGGACCTCTATTCCTAGTTTTATTGGGATCTCCACAATGGCTTTACAAGTCTACAATTCCACCAACAGTGGAGAAGGGTTCCTTTCTCCCTGCAGAGTCTCCAGCATTTATTGCTGGGTAATTTTGCAATAGCAGCCATTCTTTGTAGAGTTAGATGAAATCTCAGTGCTGTTTTCATCTGCATCTCTCAAATGGCCACTGATGTTTAAAATTTCTTCATATGCTTCTTGGCTGCTTCTTCTTCTGGCTCTGAGAAGTGTCTGTTCAATTTTGATGCCCATTTTTTAACTGGGTCTTTAAACTTGAGAGGACTGATTTGTTTAAGTTCCCTATATACTCTAAGAAGTAGCCCTTTGTTTGAGAAACAGCTAGTAAAGATTTTTCCCATGTTGTTGATTGGGTTTTAGCTATGCCAGTGGTTTCTTTTGCTGTGAAGAAGCTTTCCAGTAGGATGAGATCCGATGTGTTAATTCTTTCTGCTAGTTCTCATGCTATAGATCTTTTGTTCATGAAGTCTGTGCCTGAGCCAGTGTCTCCAAGAGTTCTACGTAACCTGCTGTAAAGCAGGTTTACTGTTTCTGTTTTAATGTTTAAGTCTCTAACCCATTCTGATTTCAGTTTAGTACATGGTGAAAGAGATAGGTCTAGCTTTAGTTTTTGGCAGGTTAAAGCCCAGTTTTTCCCAGACCATTTGTATTAAGTTTTTGTTCCAAACCTACAGGAAGCTCATGCTTGATGGGTAGCAATTATTCTCATTGGCCTGGATGGGTGCAGGACACATATGCACAGAATCTTCCCTCACTTAAGGTCAAGTAGACATATGACAAGGCACTGGCTGTAAAGAGCATGGATAGGGATTCATCCAAGTCCTGAAGGTTCTCTGATATGGGGATGGGACAAAGGCACAGCCATGAGATGCTCACAGCTTGTGTGGCTGCAAAATCACACCTGTAGGCTCTGCTCCCCATGTTGTCTCCGAGATGCTTGCCCCAGTACCAAAAAGGGGACAGTGGTCTGTACACCTCAGACCATTTACTCCCAGGAAACTCCAAGGTGTTCTCAGGCCCAACACTCACTGTCCCCAGGAAAGAAAGTGCAGATCAGTTCTGTGCCAGCCCTGAGTGGTGGTGACTGTCTTCTGTTGTGACAGTCTGAGTGGGCAGAAGGCTGTCAGTCATTGTTTACTTCCCTTTGTTTTGAGTAACACAAGACCCTAGTGAAACAGGGATTTAATAAATAAAAAATGAATGAAATAAATGAATGAAATGAAAAATAAATGAAACCAGTCCAGGGGAATGGAAGACACACTCAGGAGATTAGAGACAAACTATTTATTGCTGACTGAGACTGGCACAAAATTCTCCCAAAGTAATCAGCCCAAAAACAAAGGCCACGGTTTCCTTCAATAAAGTAGGAAATGAGAGGTGGTTACAGATACAAGGCACATAGGTTACATAGACCATATTTAGGCACAAGGACCATAGAGTTAGTAAATTGAGTAAGGCGCTACATAAGAGGTGGAGAATACAGAATCAGGGTCTTATTACATTAAGTTTCTATTTCAAGAAATATATGTTAATTGGTCAGCAGGCTAGCTCAATCTCAGCATATTTACATGGCCTCATTTTCATACATAACTTCCAGAGTCAAAGACATGCCTGTGTTATCTAAAGAAGCTCAGGGCGATAAAACAAGAGGAGGGAAAAGAGCTTCTCCTCTGCCTGGCAGTTAACAAAAGGAGCTCTTTTCCAACTCAGTGTCACCACCAAAGTACACTGCTGCACAGAGTTTCACATAGGACCCTGTAGCGTGTTATTGGTTACCTGACTGGGAACAGACCAGGGATCACAGCAAAGTCTGGCCAAGTCAGGCTTGATATCATGGAGAAGTGGACAGTGGTCTCTTTCTGTTGTCTCCCTCCTTCTCACTGTTGGGAATACCAAGGCCATTGTGTAAAATCCTCAGGTCACCATGATCCACAACATTGTCTGTTAGGAACACTTTCCTGGACACTCCACAATAGTGAAGAAAAACAATTCTCTAAAATGTAGTCCTCAAACAGCTCTGCCATGATAGTCAAAGCCCTTCAGGTATATCAGATATCAGTGGAGTCCAGGCAGGTGGTGGGAGTGAGAGTCACAATGATGTCCTTGAGACTACTTAATTTATCTCTTCCCAGATGCTCACAACATGTTTGAGTGGGAGCCACAGGTCAAGGAAAGATTGAGACCCATCTGACAGATGATACAACTGAAGGGTGAAAGACACAGGAGGACCTAAGGCCTCCTCATGTGGTCCTCATGGTCAGAGCAGCACAGACTGACCTGCCTCTGACTTCAACTTATGTCCCGTTGGCCAGAGCTCTTCATGTGATCAATAGGCTGGAGGGAGTGCTGCAAAGAAACACTTGAAAGCATAGCCTTGGTATTCTCAAGATGGTGATGGAAATGAGCACTGAATTAGCAAACTCCATGCTGTATTCTCTTTTTTAATTTTAATTTAATTTATTGGTACATTATATATACACATCACAATTACACTCCACATTAAGAGTTTGTAGCAGTATATGAAATATCTTGATTTTCATTTTTTCACCTTCCCCTACCCACACTACTACCCTCACCCTTATATACAAAAGCTTTGCTTCCTTCTTTGCCATCAATTTTTTTCTTTCCTCTCATTATTTACCTCTAAACCCCATTTCTCTTTGAACATTTACTATTTCACAGTATCAATCATACATTCTAGAACACATTTACAACTTTAGTTTCTCATACCAGAGAAAAGATATATTTACACATGTGTGAAATATTTATTTCACTTATGAGTATGTCCTGAACGTGTGCCCATTTCAGTATAAATGACTTAATCTTATTATTACTTATGGCACAATAATACTTCATTTTATTGAAAAAACAAACAAACACATCTCTTTATCCAGTCTAACGTTGATGGGCATTTGGTTTGTTTCCGATATTTAGCTATTCCATACTGAGCTGGTATAAACATAAGTGCACATACGTTGCTGTGATATGACTCTTGTAATTCTTTTGTGTATATCCCCATCAGGGGAATAGCAGGGTTAAATGAGATCTCTAATCCTAGTTTTTTTGGAATCTCCACACTGATCTCCATAAAGGTTGTACCAGTTTACATTGCTACCAACAGTGGAGAAGGATTTTTTTTCTTGACAACCTCGTCAGTATTTGTTGCTAATTTTTTTAATTGAATTCTTTATTGGTACAATTTATATACATCTCAAAATCACATATAACATTGGGAAATTTGTACCAGTATATGCCACAAGTTAATTCTCATTTTTGTTGCTAATTTTGACATAGCAGCTATTCTTTGTGGAGTGAGATGAAATCTCAGTGTTGTTTTCATCTGCATCTCTCAAATGGCCAGTGATTTTGAGCATTTGTTAATGTACTCCTTAGCTGCTTTTACATCTTCCTCTGAAAAGTATCTGTTCATTTCAGCTGCCTATTTTTGAATTGGGTCTTTAATTTGGGGTGGCTGATTCTTTTAAGCTCTTTATACAGTCTAGATAGTAGCCCTTTTTCTGAGGAACTACTGGTAAATATTTTTTCCCATATTGTTGGTTGTCTTTTTGCTCTGCGGGTTGTTTCTTTTCCATGTTCTATTCTTAGCTATCCCATAGCTCCACTGCAGCTTCTCTCACTATTGTTCTTTCTGCTTTAAAGATGAGAATACAGAATCTCCCCTAATAAAGAGGAATCAAAATGCAGCTCTGAGAATGCAGGGCTTCTAGGCTCTGGGCATGGTTCTCAGCAGAACTAAAAGGCCAGCCTCAGTGTTCTCTCCTCTGTCACCCGTGCCAGAACTCTGGTTGGGTTTGGAAAATAGAAGCAGGTGTCAAATGACAAATAATATAGTCTGGGTTGAATGAGTCTCAGGGACAACTTATGAGCAGTACCCCAAGATTGTTTTCACTTTGATAGCCAGCATCCCTCACCTGTGCCTTCAGTGCTCAGGGAGTGTTAAGGTATGATCACCAGGATAAGGCAACTCAACCTTCAGTGACCACAATATTCTGGGATCAGAGGATCCTCAGTGGGACAGATGATGTATTGGATCAGGGAGCTGAAGGCTGGTCATGGAAACTCATACTGGGTACAGTCCTCTTCCTCATACAGACTTAGTTAGCAAGTGGCCCTCCCAATACAATCCATGTTCTCACATGAACTGCCAGTGCCACACACTCTGGTCACATTCTTTGGGATATTAAGGTGAGGCACAGATACTCTGGTCCAATCATGGAAAGTGTGTTTACTTGGTGAGTGGCCAGGGGAGCAGAGAAAGGGATGCTGTTGTCTTGTGCCCAACGAACTTTTCCAACACGTGTGTTACTGACACCCCTTGAGTTGACCCTCAGCATGTATTCAGTTTCTTCCAGTATTATGTAACTGACTCTACTCTGCAGCTGCTGACCGGCACACAAGACCTAGCTTGATTAACCCTGGTCATTTGCTGTTATTTCAGGAATGGTCCTGTGACCCTAGCTGGAATTTTCTCCAAGGTATTAGGAAAGAGGGAGGAAGCAAAAGATGCAGAAAGAGAAACATGTATATGGTTGTTCAAAAAGAGCAGATAAGATCAGATACCAGGCAAGGGGCTGGGGCTGGAACAGCAAAGTTCTCATGCTGCCTAATCATAACCAGCACAAAGCTCTGTTCTCAGCATTTATTGGGAATTTAATATCTCAGCCAGGCATGGTAGTGCACATGTATAACACTATTCAGGAGGCTGAGAGAGGAAGAACCCTGTGTTGGAGGCCAGCCTGGGCTACATAGTGAGATCCTTTCTCAACAACACCAAAAAGATGTTTCATGGGAAAGGTGAAATGGAGGGGTGCATGGGAAAGTAAAAAAGGGAAAGAAAAAATCTGATGGTAAAAACCAAAAAGTGGAGGGCCGGAGAGTTAGCTCAGTGGTTCCGGCACCTGCCTCGCAAGCGCAAGATCCTGAATTTGATCCCTGGTAACCACATACAATGCTGGGTGTGGAGACTCATGTTCACCTGCAATCAACCAGCAATCAGCACCACATACCACAGTGCCAGGAGAGGTGGCTCACGCCTGTACTTCCAACACTCGGGAGGCAGAGATAGGAGGATTGCTGAGTTCAAGGCTTGCCTGGGCTACATAGTGAAAAAAAAGTGGAAACAAAACTTATGTATATAGGGAATGTGAGGTGGGCAGGCTAATGATAAAAAGTATTAAATACATCATGTTGTGTTGAAATGGGCAATTTGTCAACTGTAGTGCATCTTTATAAATTTTACTGGCTCAATCTGAGAATAAAGTCACTACGCACTCAAAAGTTTAAGAAATATTTATATATAAGAATTAGGGAAAAAGTATAGAGACATAAAAGGTAGTTCCACTTTACCACTCAGCATGTTATCACTGGAAAAATACAGCATGGGAACAATGCTACCACTGAGCAGGATTTGGGAATATTTAAAAGGTACGAAGAAGAAGTGTTTCCACCTCTACCATTCAGTATGTCATCACTGGAAAACACAGCAAGGGAACAACATTACTGCTGATGGCAGAAGATCAGAAAGTACAAAGAAAAAGAAGTTCCACCTTTACCATGTAGCCTATCATCATTGGAAAAACAGCACAGGAACAGCATTACCACTGATGGAAGACAGAAGATCAAGACAGCTTCTTCACCCCTTATTTATCCATACTGTAGACAAAAGCAGCACTAAGCCAAAAGGCAGATGTGGTCACTGTAACTGGATGTGTAGGGTCACAGCTCTGGCCACAAGCCAGGGAAGGACACATTATTTTGAGAAATTTCTAGCGTACTTGATAATAAGAAAGTCCACTTCCATCCTCCCTAATGCTCTGAAGGCTGTGTTCTTTGGCCCTGTATTCCTGGGGGAAGGGCCAGCTTCTCCAGGAAGACAGAAGCCAATATATCTGGTGCCAAAAATTATCTGTAAAAAGGTTTGTTGCCCTAAGACTCATTTCAAGGTCTGTTTTCCTAGTCTGCTTAGAACAAAGGTTTTTCTGTACAAAGCCTGTTAACTCCTTCTTTTACCTTTCTCCTTCACATGTACAAGGTAAAAATTCCCAAAGATGAATGTGATCATAATGTATTCCTAAAAAGTATCAATAAAGTAGAAAAATATGAAAAGATAATCAGCAAGTGAAATGAATAGACACCTCACAAAAGGAGAAATACAAGTAGCCAAGAAAGAAAGAAAGAAAGAAAGAAAGAAAGAAAGAAAGAAAGAAAGAAAGAAAGAAAGAAAGAAAAGCTCAAAATATTGGCCAGTAAAGAACAAACACGCCATTCCATCTTTTCACAGAGCATGGGCATCATCAAAAAATAAAAACCAGACAAATGAACAAATCAAAAAAAAGTAAGCCACTGAGGCTACCAGGCAATAAAAACACCTTGCTCCATTTTTGGTGGGAATGTCAACTCGTATAATCACTGTAAAAATCATTATGGAGATTCCTGCAAAAATAAGACTATTAATTTCATTTGACCCAGTTATGTTCCTCCTAAGTATCTGTCTTAAGGAACTGAAGACATCATATTATAGAGATAGGAGCATAATCATATTTAGAGCAGCAACTCATGAGTTAAATTTTGGAAGCGACCTATATGTGCATCAAAATATAGGATACTAAAATGTGGGATTTACACACAGTGGAGTACTGCTCTGCAATAAAGATGAACTTGACTCATTTTAGAAAAATGGGTGCCCCTTGAGACCAGGGGGCTCAGTTCACAAAACATGAAAGCCACTGCTTCCTTCTCAACTCTCACCTGAAGTGAGAGAACTGAACAGGCTTGGGTGTTTTGTGTGACCCAGTGAAAATGGCAGATATTTCCAGGGGCAGATGCTCTCTCAGCAAGAGTCCCACACCTGGGAAGGTATCATCTGTCACCTAATAAGGCCATGGCTCACTGATGCCACCTGTCAGTGAGCTCCATTCAAAATTTCATCAGGCTTTGCCTGGGAAAAGCAGCAGGGAGAGAGGAGAGGCCAACATGCCACAGAGCTTGTAGACCACACTCTAGCTTTACATGCCTCTTGAGCACCACCAAGCCCCCAAGGAGACAACTCTCCCCTCACAGTATTTGTATTTCACAGGCTAGAGTTTTCTGACCAGAGAACATTCACTCGGTGTTCAGCTGGTGCCCACCCTGCCTTTATTCAATTATCTCTCCTGTCCTAAAAAGTACAAAGAGTATTTTAATCACTCAAGAATACATCAAGACCCGGAGGGAAAGAGACATAACTGGAACCTTTGCAGGAAGTTCTAGACTTCTGTGAGCCTGACAGCACAAGGCAAACTAATTAATAAATAGAAGTGAGACTTAGAGAAGAAGATGAGCTTGGGCTGATCCATGCTACTCTAGGTAGCAAAAGTGGCAGACCAGAAATTGCGACACTTTTATTAAGTGCATCTGGAGCAGTCAAGGTAACAAGTCACTCAGAGGGCAGTAGTTTTCATATCTCAGGAGTAACAAATGTAACATGTGAACCAGAGGGCAGAATGTTTCTACATGTTAGAACAAGAATTATGTAGATGAAGGTCCTAGTGTAGATCTACCCTGGACATCACAGCATGTGTAAACAATGTGGGTTTTTGTTGTTCCCACAGGTGAAGATAAGGTCAAGATATGTCCTAAATGATTTCCAGGCAGAAAGCTCCACCCAGTCATAGTCCCATTGAGCAATTATTTCTCCCAAATAGTTTAGTTTCTCACAAATATCTACAGAGGTAAGTGATTTGCCCAAGGCTACAAGGCTGGTAGGATCTGGAGGTGGAAGAGAAAACTGGAAATCCCTTCTCCCCATACTCAGGATCCACATGCATTGCTCAGGCATGAGATGGGGGTTCCCTGGGTGTGCAGATTAGTGATTTTTTTCTCATTGCTGTGATAAAATAAGTTAAAGAAGGAAAGGCTTATTTTAACTCATAATTTGTAGATTAATCAACTAGCTACAAGACAGAGTGATAGCACAGAGGAGAAGCAGTTCATGGCAGGCAAAAGGTATCAAAACATACAAAGGACAAACACAACTCTTTCTATCCATGTCTTATCCAGGCTACTTAGGGCAGGTATTGTCCATACCTTTAATCCAGCTGCCCTTGATGTTAGTGTTGTACCATGAATCAATCCTAGTGTGACACACTCTGGATATAGGTACCTCTGAAAAAGCCCCATTCGTGACTGCATGTGGCATAACAAGACGGGCCCCAGAGAGGTGGAATTGCCACTGATATCTACTAGCTCCCGAGCATAGCAGGATTTAGGACCTGCATCTCTGACTCTTTGAGCCAGAGCACGGACTAGATTGTGCTGCACCCAAGATCTCCTCCCCATGACTCATTAGCCCACTCCAGCCTGGGGTGACCTAGCACAGGACATCACAACTTGTCATCACTCTCACAGTATCCTGACTGGTGCCACTCCACACCACAAGGCACCCCAGGCCCTCAGGAAGATGTGGGGACAGGAGTCAGCTCCCTCTCGGTAAACTGCCTTCTGAGTCAGCAGGGATACATGGCAGGGCTGCCTCTCTGTAGGCTCACAGTGCTCTTTCCTCCATCCCCTCCCTCTGTCCTCCAGGGGTCCAGTGTTGTTGCCTGTGGCCCAGGCCAAGAGGGAATCCTTTGAGGAAATTGGAAAGGCTGAGAATGGGGAACTTAAGAGCAGAACTTGAGAAAGCAGCTTTGGATGGCAGGACAGGAAGGAGACACTGAGAAAAATCAAGTTTTAGTTTTAGCTTTTCTAAAATGGGGAGAATGAAATGCAGACTGAACCTCTGGTCATCCAACACTAGGGTCAGCCCACTTCCACTTTGCCCCTCAGGTTCCCATCTGCCGTGAGCTCTGAATACATTTGAGGACAAGGGAAAATCCTGAGGACTGTGCTTGCTGGGCCATAGAGGGGCTCTTCTTCCTTCCAGGGCTTTGGGAAAGAGAAGCAAGGACAGGAATGTGGCACAGAAGCACTGAGTTCAAAGCTGTGGGATTGAAAGTGTATTGTGTGCATGTCCACATGTATTTTCCTTACTTCATTCTAGGGAATGTAAGGGCCCCACTGGACAGTTTCAGGCCTCAGGGGCAAGATGTGCATAAAATCGAGGGTGACTGCTTTGGGCAGTAAAGAGAAGAAGAAAGAGATCAGGGCACACAGCCTGGGGGTGGAAGCTGAGGGAAAAAAAGCCTGCAATTGAAGACCTGTGGATGAAAGGATAAAAGCTGCAACTGCTGGCCACACAGAGACATGCAGCTGCAGCAGCTCTAGGATCTGTCTGCCCTGGGACACAGGTCGCACCTGTGTGTTCCAGGCACAGGGCTGAGTCACAGGCAGAAGATCCGGTGTGGAATATGAGTGGACTCCCCTCAACTTCTCCACAAGTGTGGATGCTGTCCTGGCGAGCCTTATTTTGGGGCAACCTCTATCTCCTGATGGTGACAGCAGCTGAAAGGAATGTAAAGGAGGTAGAGAACACCAGGAGGACTCCATCACTCATAGTGCACATGAAGGAACTGACTGACACATGGATGGAAAAAAAGGAGAATGAGTTGAAGAACAACATGCAGAAACTGCAGAAGGTAAGTCTGGACTTGAGAGTGGTAGACATCTTTGAGCTTTTCACCATCTGCACAAGGACTAGAAAATTCTGAGCACTCAAAGGACACCTAGGGTAGAAACTGGAATGTGAGACTGGGGTAAACTAGGGATGGACCTTGTGCCACCCAAGATTGGATTGCACTGGAACAGGGAAGCTGGGTCTTACAGCTATACATTTGGCCATATTAAGGCCACTTCCATCCTTAGTGAATGAACAATAGTGAAAGAAATGTTTGTTGCTTCTGGATGAGAGGAAGAAAAAAGCCATGAAGAGCTGCCTACTGTTTCAGAAAGTGACAAAAATGGAAGGAGCAGAGAAGGGTGAGATGTGGCCAGGGCTGGCTTTCTGAGGTCAGATCATTGGTGTGGATGTTGCAGAGGAAGAGGCCTCTGACAAAATAGAAAAGTGAGGTAGCCAGATCCAGGCAGGTTCCCAGTCTGTTTTTGGACATCAAGAAGAAATGTGGTCAAAGAAATGAGGACAGAAAGAGGGAAGAGCACTGGAAGAATTTTAGAGGTGAGCAGTTCCAGCCATGAAGGTCCTGTGGCCATAGCAAGGTCTATATCTTTGGCCCTTATTGTCATTCTAGGCATGGGAAAACTTTTGAGCAGTGACTCCTGTTTGGATTTAATAGGGGCAGGTAGATTCCAGGAGCCCAGGAGGAGTTCACCAGACAAGAGATAACAGAGGCCTGGGTTGTTTGATGCTGGAGAATGAAGAAGGGCATATTAGCAAAAAATAAAACATCCATCCTGATGAATCAGATTCAGGGAGGCAGAGAACAGGAGCCAGGGCCACCACCTTGTGAGCCAAGGAGCTAGGATTAACTTCACTTCAGAGAAGTCCTGTCATGTAGAGTTATTGCCCAAGGTCACCCAGCTGGTGAGCTGAAATCCACTCAAGTCCAGGCCCAAGGATGCAAGGTACTGCTCTCTGCTTCAGCTTTCAGCATCTGAAAACTAACTTTCCCAGTACCATCAAAGACAGGCAGATAAGATCACGTTTAATGATCTTCTTTTAGGTCTTCACATTCCAGTCATACTTGCATCCACCCAGGGGTTTTCCACTTTCTTTTTCCTCCATTTAGAATGTTATGACCTTCCCACTACTGGCTGTCTCCTCTCAGCCCAGGTGACCTCCTGAGTGAGGCTTCCCTCTACTCTTTTGGCTCAACTTTTCTCCCATTATCCTGGTTTTCATGCTTCATAGCACTCTGAACAATTTATTTCCTAAGAAGACTCTGGAAATAGAAAATCTTGGTGGTTTTTTCATGTTGATCCTGTAGTACAGAGCTGACTATATAAGGTAGCACATGCCTGTAATCTCACCACTGGGCAGAAGCTGAGACAAGTGTATCCCCAGGAGTTCAAGTCCAGCCTGTGTTACGTAGTAACCTCTGGACCAACCTGATCTGCATAGTGAGACTTTGTCTCAAAAAGCCAAAAAACTGCTTTTGTCTTGAAGAATACACAAAAGAAACTTAGGGTAAGGACAACGGTTTGATACTTCATATCACATTGCGTCTGTATATGGGAACTTTTCTAGAACTTGCAGTTGGGCTTTTTATTTCTAAAGATATGTAGTAGAGGTGTGACAACAGGCACCCTGAGGTGTTGAAGGATTTAGTGAATGCCTCAATATTCACATTGGGTTCACAGCAAGCAAAATTAATAGTGGGCTGTATACGCTGGGTGACAAAATGTGATATCAAGGTTAAGGCCCAAGTTGGCACTTCAGAACTGGTTGGGATCATTGAACAGAATGGAAAAGTGGCTAGGAACTTCATGGGCAGGGTGATGGGAGAGGAGGCATCAAAAGTCTGTGTTGGATGCTCTGTGCTTGAGATACGTGCTGGACACTTTTCCACAAAGGCATGGTGGTAGAACACCATGAAGCAAAGTCCAGGGTAGCAAGGGAGATGGCACAGTTAGACTGAGGACAGGGCATGGAAGTCCCAGCAGCTGCTTGAGCCTTGGGCTCTTGGATATTTCAATATCTGGTGCCTGCTGTAGCTTATGGATCCATTCAAAATATGCATAAAGGAAAGACACAAGAAAGACTAATGAAATTGCAAATGAAAACAAAATATGAAAAGGCCAATGTATGATGACTCTGTGGCACTGTCTATTGGTAGATTTAAAAATGCCTATAAATCCAGAGTTACAGTGATTAAGAAGCCTTATCTGAAGACACTGTGAAGCACTGGGCTCAGTATGAAAATACAGTTGATTTTACTGGCCATGAAGTCCCAGAGATATTAGAATAGCTCTAGTTTGTATGCCAAGTTCATATTTGAAGGAACTGACAATTTTTAACTACACATTCACTGAACTTGCTGGAGTCAGGGAATTCTCTCCATAGACCCTGTGATCCCACATGGAGGATGCTGGCCTGGGGAGAGAAAGTAGAAAGAAAGAAGGGCCCAGACCTGGGCCACCAAACCCTCAACATATAGTAGCTTGATAAATCAGAGGGTGGGCAGGGGCAAGATGAGTTCAGGACAGGCCTCTGGAAGTGCTTCCACTGCCCACAACACTGGCAGGCCCAGTAGGACAGGGTGAGAAGTGTCCTTTGAGTGCAGCATCAAGCAGGGCTTTGATGATGTGAATGGCAGAGTGAGAAGAGTTACAGGGGCTGTGACACCTGATGAGGATAATCAGAAGGATTTAATATCTTGGCTATATATATACATGTGTGTGTGTGTGCATATATATATATATTTTTTTTTTTTTGAGACAGGGTCTTGCTTTTTAGTTCAGGCTGGCCCTGAGCTCACTATGTAGCCCAGGCAAGCCTCAGACTCAGTAATCCTCCTGTCTCTGCCTCCCAAGTGCTGGGATTACAGGCGTGAGCCACCACGCCTGGCACTGTGGTATGTGGTATTGACTGCTGGTGGGCGTGAGTCACCACGCCCAGCATTGTATGTGGTTACTGGGGATCGAACTCAGGACCTTGAGCTTGCAAGGCAGGCACCAGAACCACTGAGCTAACCCTCTGGCCCACTTGGGTATATTTTAAAAAAATTGAATCTATATTGGTACATTATATATATACACATCATGGTCATGCTCAGTATTGAGAATTTGTACTAGTATATGACATGGTTTAATTCTTATTTTTTCCCGTTCTCCTACCTACGCTCTGACCCCCCCTCCCATAAACATAAGCTTTGTTTCCTTTTTTAAAATTTCCATCACAGTTTTTCTTTCCCCTTTTTTCTTACACATACACCTCATTTCCCTTTGAATATTTTTTATTTCATAATATCTATCTTACATTGTAGAACTCTTTTACAAAATCAGTGTTTCATACCAGAGAAAAGATACTATATTTACACATCTATGCCCTCTTTATTTTACTTATGAATATGTCCTGAAGTACATCCATTTGAATATAAATGACTCAAACTTATCATTCTTTATGGCAGAGTAATACTCCATTATATAAAAATACCACATCTTCCTCATTAGCTCATTTTCAAAGTTTTCATGTCTGCATCAAAAGCAACAGAATTACATGTTTCTTTGTTTAAGATTATACAGGCATGGAGGTGAGAACATGGACTTTGGCACTCAGTAAACAATGAAACTGCAGAGGCCGCTGGTGCGGCTGTGGGTTATTTCAGGTGGCAGCTGGAAGAGCACATCTGTGCATTGGGAGGGACTCACAAAGTGTGAGGAAGGAGCTGGGATCTGAGGGCCAAAGGCATAGAGATGCTCTGGGCCCCACAGTCTCCATGCCCAGGGTCCTCACACTGGAGCCAGACTCAGAGGCAACTGCAGGGTATTGAAGGGCAAACTGCTGGGCTGCCTGACCCCAGAGCTACTGATCTGGGGATCTGGAAAATTGCAACGAACCAGCTCCCAGGTGGTGCTGATCCCAGGGCCCACTTGGGGAAAGCCCTGCTCTGAAGAAACCAGCACTGCCAGGTACACTCTAGGGGATACAAGGATGGATGAGCCACAAAGTCAGTGTCAGAAGAGCCAGGCTTAGGAGTGAACCAGTGAGAGAAAGGGAAGGAGAGGAAGAAGGAGGTTGGAGCTGCAACCTGGCCCAAGTCCACGTCACTACCTCTCCCTTGGGGTCCTGGTTTTCCCAGGAACCTGGGAGACACTCCGAGTGACGTATCTAAATTCACTGAGTGCTGGTTAAGAGAAGTAACAAGGGACAGAACGTGGATGGTAGACTGAGTCAGCAAGAGGAGAGGAGAGGGGCCAAGGACTGAGGACAGAGAGAGTGAGGAAGAGCTCACTTTCTGCCTGCAGGATCCAAGCCTGACACACACTGTTCACCTGTACAACCTGAGCCACACTTAGGCCAGCCCTGCTTCCTGGCCCATGGTAAAGAGAAGACCTATCAATGAAATGAAAAATCATTCCAGGGCCCATAGGGAGCAGAGTCCAACCCTGCGTGGGGGCAGACAAGGCCAGAGGTCACAGAAGAACTGCCCAGCACATGGACCTGCATACTGTATGAGGGAAACAGGACACCCCCCCACACACATAAACATGCTACTCCAGGCACCTTTGAACACCAGAGTGCAGGACAGAAGAGAGGGTTTGGCTGATACAGCCAGAGCAGGGATAGAAGCCAACTGAGTCCTGGCCCCGACAGGTGAAGGTGATGACAGGGTGACCCACAGGGGGATTGTGAGCTGAGGCAGCACATTTGAAAAGGCTGCTGAGTAGAGATTGTAGAGAACAAGTTTGGGCCAGGGAAGCTGTGAAGAGGTCAGTGCCTTACACTTAATGAGAGACAACAGAGGCTGAGACCACAGTGTGGGCCACACAAGGAAGTGGTCAGGGACCATTAGGAAGGGTGGCTTATGTCCTTGCTGTTGAATAGCATGTGGGCCAAGGATGATCCTCCTAAGGCTGAGAGCAGGAGTAGAACTGTCATGTGATGGAGGAGGATGAATGCAGGAAGCAGACCAATAGGACCTATTTTTGAGTGAGACATCAGTGACCTCAGGGATGACCAACCTGGAGATAACTCCCAGTCAGAAAGTGTCAGGAGTGACAGACCTGTGGAGGGGATGATGGCAGGTTTCTGCACGGCTCACAGCCTCCATCCTCCTGTTTCCTGGGACAGGTCCTCAACCAATTGGTGCTCATGAAGCACCAGATACAGGACATTTTACTTTCCATTGACGAGCAGGAGAACGACTTGAAAGTGCAGAGTGTCACTCTGAAAAGACTGTATTTGCAGAACAGGTGAGTACTGCCTCCTGTTCCCTGTTGGGCACAGGCTGAACCACTGGGACTGTGGCTCAGAACCCAGGATGGCCTGTGTCTGGTGCTGGGGCCAAAGATGGACCAGTTCTAGAATAACTGTATCCATGATTAGAGTCCAAAAGAGCTGGAAGTACGGTGGGCAAGGGGAGAAGTGTAGGGGATGAGTTGGGCACCAGGGAGAATCAGGTTTGCCCCTAGCACTAAACAGAAACAGAAAAGGAGCATGATTAGGGAGCTGTGGACACCTTGATTGTTTCTGCTTCTTCCATTGTTTTCTTTATATAATAAAGGCTAGCTGCTTACTGAGATATAAGATATACTCCAAACAATTTGCCTTGAACATTTTATTTGTCTTACTGATTTGCAAGAGGGAATGAGATGCCCCCTTTCATCCCTGTCCCTCTGCCATCAGATTGCTGAGCCAGATTGACTCCCTGGGTGGTGGTGTCACAACCAGGTAACCTCAGCCCTCCACCAGGTTTCCATCCATATCGGTCTTCTTCTCAATCCATGCCTCCTATGGACAGGGGCTGCAAGATGTGTGACACTAACCAGGATGCTCCAGCCCTCTGAGTCTTATGTTCTGGATATCCAAGACAGTTGGAAAGTGAGCTCACTACTATCTATGCTTCCATACAGTGATGCAAACCCTTTAACGATCATTGCGGAAGGACAGCAACAGATCCAGATGAAAGGTCTCCACAGCTTAAAGAAGAGGCTGAAGCAGCTGCTGGGCCACAACAACAGCACCCTGCACACCATTCAGGACACCTTTCTAGCTGTTAGCAGCATTTTCAACTTCAGGCTTCAGTATCAGCGTGAGCTTCTGGAGACCCTGCGTGAGGTCACTTCCGTCATAAACCAAGGCCCAGGTGAGCAAGCAGTGATACTGAGGGAGGCTGTACTTACCCTCCAGGGCCACTCTGAAATGGCTATACCTTGCTGGACATTTAGACACAGCAATAAGAACAAGCAGTAATAATAATAGTGACAACAACAGTCCTTGGAGGTGACAACTATACTATGCTTAATAATTAAAATGGATTTGGGTCTCCCACCATCTTACCCACTCCTGGCCACAAATTTCCCACCTCTTCAACAGAGGAAATGTCAACAGAGGAGAAGCCCATGTTGACAAATTTTGCTTCTAGGATTCACTTGAAACCCACTTGTTTGGCCTCCCCTTAACAATCTTTATGCATCAGTTTCCAAACAGAATGAGGACATGTCACTCAGTGCACCCACCCCAAACACTTCTCTCCTGTTAAAACTCTACCCCAAAGCCCAAGAGGACCACAGGGAAGACAGAGACTTCCCAGGCCACCTGGAGAAACCCTTCCCCTCAGCACTCACTGGCCCTTCTGCAGCCCACTTAGGGCCAAGGGCTCCTGATTTCAACTTCAATCACTCACTCCACAAACATTTGTTCTGTGCATAGAAGTAACCAGTCCCAATGCTGAGTGCGAGGGATTCAGCAGTGAACACAGGCTGGCCTGCTGGTACAAACAAAACAAAACAACAAGAATAGCAACAACAAAAGCAAAACCCCTTTTGTGGGACTGGAGGTAGGGAGGAAGGTTTTCTCTGTTGAGTGCCTGTTGAGTTCCTAATGCCTGCTAGCTGTGTACCTGAAGCTCCCACAGCACAGCTGGTCTCAGGCAAGTGGGCAGGAGAAGGGACTTTAATGTGAGAATTGACAGAGGCTCTGGTGAGACAGGCAGGGCCTCCTTTTACAGAGTGGACAATGGTGAGGTAAGATGGAAGCCAAAGAGGGGCTCCCATTGTTACTGATTGACCACGGAGAGTTAGGGAAACCTTCAAGCATTTGGATTCCAGCACGAGCAACTGGATTCCACCTAGTGCACTGATAAGGACTTGGGGCCAAGCACCCCACTGAGGTTCCATCTTAAGTCCAGCTGGTGCAAGGAAGAGTTAGGTACATTCCAAATTGTGAGATGT
>PVIC010030409.1:0-21946 GCA_004025085.1 Thryonomys swinderianus
ATCCACTCTCCTTAAACTGGTTCTTTTAAAATAGCACTAAGGGGCTGGAGATTTAGCTCAGTGGTTCTGGCACCTAGGGCAGCAAGCGCAAAATCCCTGGTTCAACCCCCATAACCACATACAACAATCCCGCGTGTGGTGGGTCACACCCATGGGCAATCAGTACCACATACCATAAATGCCGGGCTTTATAGCTCACACCTGTAATCCCAACACTGGGGAGCAGAAGCTGGAGGATTGTTGAGTTCAAGGCTTGCCTGGGCTACATAGTGAGCTCAGGGCCAGCCTGAACTACAAAGCGAGACCCTGTCTCAAAAAAATAATAATAATAATAAAAAGAATAAAAAAATAAAATAACTAAGAGTGATAAATTTCTATCCTACATTGATAAAGAACAGGAGAGAACAAACATATTATCAATACAAGAAAACAGCCTAGGGCCAGAGGGTTAGCTCAGTGGTTCTGGCGCCTGCCTCACAAGCGCAAGGACCTGAGTTCGATCCCCGGTAACCACATATAATGCTGGGAGTGGAGACACGCCCACCAACAATCATCACCGCATACCACAATGCCGGACATGGTGGCTCACGCCTGTAATCCCAGCACTCGGGAGGCAGAGACAGGAGGATTGCTGAGTTCACGGCGGCTTGCCTGGGCACCATAGTGAGCTCAGGGCCAGCCTGAACTAAAAGCGAGACCCTGTCTCAAAAATAAAAAAAAAAAAGTATATAATAAAACATCCAATGGGATATAGGCACAGAAGAAACAACCAATGGGATTGGTAGCTATTAAATCTGAAATATATCTCTATTTTCAGATACAGAAAGATGTTCATTACAAATTGTAGGACACCATGGACAGAGGCAGTTTATGAAAATTAGATACATATAAAATTATTCAACAAGATTATTAACCAAAATATTCTCTAGATGAGATTTTAATGTGGTTTTTAGACTATAAAAATATTATTCACATTACTTTCTTTTTTATTTCAATTTTTACCTAAATCACAGAGGCATTTACACTCACACATACACATAGATATAATATTTGTCCATTTTAATTGAATTCTAAATTTATTCTAAGAAGAAAAAATGTCTTTCTACCCAAATAAATCATTCCATGTTATTCTGCAATTTATTTCATAATTTAGTTATCTGATAAAATTCAAGGTATACTAGAATAAGTTCTAGAGTTTAAAATCTTTCAGCTATCTTTCTGAGTTTTGTAACTTCACTTTTCTGTGATTCAGTTTTCTCAAACTTCTATTATATGACTGACATGAAAATAAAATAATTTATGTTAAAAATACTTTCTAAATATACTTTCTAAAATGTTACTAATGGCTGTGCTGAGCACAGGTACAGGCCTATAGTCCCACCAGTCCAGAGAATGAGACAAGAGGATGGCCACAATTTCAAGGCCAGCCTACCCCATGTAGTGAGTTCAAAGCCAGTCTGAACTATGTACAGTCTCACTGTCAAAACTCAATAAGTAAAATAAAATATTAATAGCGATGAGGAGCACACTGCAAATATGTGTATACTTAAATAGGAAGAAAATTATTAAACAATGAGTACAGTCTTCATCATTAGTATACACATCCATCTAAATATCCTCTAAACAATGAACACAACACGAGGAATATGGAATTTAAAAATATACAGGTGACACTGTTTCCTGCTTTTGAGAATTTTCATTTATTTAAGAAGTAAATTCACAAACACAATTATGAAAACAAAGACACCTGACAGGAAGGGGTTGAAAGGAATTCAAACCTAGGAATAAGATGCTAAATCATAGCACCTTGAGCTGTCTTCAACTCACAAGTTGCAAGAGCAACTTCATGCTAGAACACAGGTCATGAAAATGGCACTGGCTGAGAGCCTATGATATTTAGTCACTGTACCAGAGAACTGGAATTAGTTACTGCATATTACTTTGCTGACACTGATATATTAAATGTTAATAATTAGTCACTCAGCATACTGCCTGCTCAATGTTGGATTTTCATCAAAATCTTGCCAAAACTGAGAGTAAAAGTAAGCAATCAGGAAAAATGGCTGCCTCTGTCCTCTTGACACTGATTTCACCCAGCAATTAATTTTAAAAAGAACACTTAGGGCCAGAGGGTTAGCTCAGTGATTCCAGCGCCTGCCTCGCAAGCACAAGGTCCTGAGTTCGATCCCTGGAAACCACATAGAATGCTGGGCATGGTGACTCACGCCCACCAGCCATCAACACCACATACCACAATGCCAGGCATGGTGGCTCACGCCTGTAATCCCAGCACTCGGGAGGCAGAAACAGGAGGATTGCTGAGTTGAAGGCTTGCCTGGGCTACATAGTGAGCTCAGGGCCAGCCTGAACTACAAAACGAGACCCTGTCTCAAAAAAAAAAAACAAAAGATAAAAAGAACACTTAGTCAAACCAAAGATCAATGACCAGCTATAATCCAGTAATCTTCCCTGGCTAGTTCAAAATAGTTCTTCCCCATCTTAAGAATCAATAAATTTTTAAATTAGAAATGATTCAGAACATTCATTCAGGATGTTAGTAATGGGAGTATTTCAGTACTCTGAGAGCATAATTTAAATTATTTCATCGGCAATTCTGAATTCTCCAGCACTGTCTTTTAATAAAAATAGCAGTTATAGATTGGGCTTGGAAAAAAATTTAACAAACAATAATAAACTTAATAATAAACCTTAAATATATTTGTATTTCACTAGATTATAAATTATTTAGCCATCTTGGCCCTGGATCATTTCATGCTGTATCCTAGGATAGACAGACAAACAATGAGACAAACAAACATGTGTCCCATGGAGTTCTAAAGTCTACTACAAGAGTCTGAATGTCTTATAAAGTAACAAACTAGTTAGTAAAGACAGGTTTCAGAAACAGAAGTGACGAGGTACATAGAAGTGACTGGAAGGGAGAAAGAAGAGGTGACCACCACAGCACAGGTGCCCTACAAATGGGCAGGAAAAACCAGGCACTGAGATAAAACACAAAGGCCAGCTGGAAGTCAAAGAAAAATAGAGTCATGGAGGAAAACAAACAGGCAAAACAAGAGACTGAAATCACATTGAGCAACATGATAAGTATAAACAGAGTCAGTGGTTTCAAGACAGTTCATAACCATACCCATGCTCTTTTTTAACTGAACTTTAGCAAATTTAATAATGGACCTTTCAATAAAAAGAATATACTGTAGTGCCAGGTGTGGTGACTCATGCCTGTAATCCCAGCACTTGAGAGGCAGAGGCAGGAGGATTGCTGAGTTCGAGGTTTGCCTGGGCTCCATAGTGAGCTCAGGTCCAGCCTGAACTACAAAGCGAGACCCTGTCTCAAAAAAAAAAAGGAATATACTGTGTTCACAAACACAGAAGAGAACAGACATGGTTAAAAAAGTTAAATATAGTATATAAGCCATCTAATCAAATGACTTCCAAAACACAGAGAAAAAGAAAGAAACATTAAGAGTTATTATGGCTCTTAATTTAAAAAATATACAACCATATACAATGCAAAAACTAAGAGAACAAAATAGGTACAAATACTATTTTAGTTTGTTCTAAATGTTGAGGATAACATTATAAATTAACTTTAATTTCTTACTATAACACATGCAAAGCATTTTACAATTTCCAATTCTTTTTACATATGTCTTCTCCCTTAATAATGTGAAATAGATGTTTTTTAAACTTACATGATACGCAGACAGAGAAATACAAAAAGGATAAATCTGCCCAGGTTACACAGACTGTAGACATTGCAAATGGAGTTTTGAACCCTGATTTTCCAAGTTATATACTAATCTAATGTCATTTGTGATATTAAATGCTAATAATAATACTTTCAAAGTACAATTTCAGAAGGGAAATGTCTTTACCATATATGCATATAACAGGGTGAAAAATTACTTTGGATAATCAAGTGGACTTATTCTCTTCATCAAAGCCAAATTAAATATTTCCACTGCTAATACAGTTAAGATAACATTAATAACAAATGAGAAAAAAGGACAATAAAAGCTTCCAGGATTTTGGTCTTTGTTTTTTGTGTGTGTGTGATACTGGGTCTTTGCATAGAGCTACATCTCCAGCGTTTTCTATTTTTTACTTTGAGACAGATCCTAAGTTTCAGGGTTTAAACTTGCAATCTTCTTGCCTCAGCCTCCTGCACTGTGGTTATTATAAGTGTGTATCACTTTGCACCCAGAGTTTCCATCAAAACTGGCATAAAAATGAAAATGCTGTCCTATATATCATAAATCTCAATTAAAAAAATAGAAAGTTGAAGTGGCTCACTGTACTGTGTCTGAGCCAGAGTACTTTGCAGGACATAGGACTCTGTGTGCTGATAAGGAGAACATGCAAAGTAAATTAAATAAAGAGAAACAGTTTGCATGAGATGAATCTGAGGGAATACTTATAAATATTCAAACAAATGCATTGAAGATTTTTGAGGATGGCATACAAGAAACAACTATATACACCATAGGAAGAGGTAGTGAGGAATTTGGGATCTGAGGTGGAAAAATGACTTTTCCTTATATACACCTCAGTAAAATAGTAATAAATCATTTTTACCATTTGCTTTTACTATATTCTGATTTGAAACATGACTATTTAAAAATTGTCATAACTCATGAAAGCATACAGAAAATTTAAAGATTTACAATTAAAACATTTATACCTTGATTATAGCAGGTGAAATACACTACCATGAATTTAGATATAACTGATACATTGCTTCTCGGCCTTTTGGCTAAGATCAAGTGCAGATATAACTGATACAGTTAACCCGAAGGCAAATGAGAAAACTGAGCTTTTATGCTATACACAAATAGGCCATATGAAAGGGAAAATAATGGCAATTTAAACAGGAGGAAAATTATGCAAGATTACCCAAGATTTGTTTTGAGTGGCAAGAAATGTGAAGAAGTGAAATAAAGTCTAAATAGTTATCTAAATCTGGATCACAAGGGGTTAACACATTAGACTTGAATATGTATCTTATTTTGGAGAATGGGGTGTTTAAACACAAAAACCTGCAGACTCTAATTTGAGGAAAACTGCCATTAGCACTGAATACTAATAGGCTGATACCTGGACAAGAGCCCTATATAGAACAGTCCACACAAAAGAATGGCCGGCCCCACTGTGGCAGGAGGAGGAGACATCTCGGGCTCACAGGAGCATTAAACATGTACAATCAAAGCCAAAATTTTGTTTTTACTCACATTATGGGACTATTCTTCAAAGGGAAGAGGAAGAATCCTGCACTTATATATTATCATTAATCTCACTTCATCGCCATTCCTTCAGAGACATAAATCCTTAACGTTATTCCTATCAAATACCCTTTTAATTTATCAATATTGACTCTAAGAAATGTAAAAACATATATGGAACTCCATATATGTGTTTTTGCTGCAAAAATTTATGTCTGTAAAATGTTTTAAAGGAATGCTAAAGAAACAACACAAAGGACTGGGGAGACAGATCAGCAGTAGACTACCTGACTGCACTGAGCAAAGCCTGGATGGAATCCTCAACACTAAACAAAAGAAAAAGAAGACAAGGCTTGTGTGATCCCTCTAGAAACCACTCAGTCTTTTAGTGGGTCCTTTCCAGTTTGATACTGCCAATTGTCATTGTCTGGCATAAATCCTTTTGAAAGTGAAACTAATAAATTAGCCTGAGATATGTTAGTGTCTTTCATCAACATTTTTTCTGACACTTCTACAATGTTTAATAGGGAACCCAGAAGGATTATGTGATCTTCCCTTAAGCCTTCCCTGCTTCCAAACTGATTACCTACAACAAAACAGGAAGCCTTTTTCCCCCTACTTAGCTACCATAATACAGTGGCAAAGTCAAACGAAACTATATATATACTTAACCGTGTAATTTAGAAAGTACTTTCATACCATTATGTGCCTGACTTATTAAAATTCTGGAGACATAGTATGCAAAAATTTTATGCATGAAAAGTAAAATTGATAAAAGTTAAAGGACTTTGGCCAAGGCCACAAGTGCAGTATCGTGTTTCAGCTCTTAGTGCAGTCTTTCTACTGTACTCTGATGTCTACTCAGTAAGATCTTCCATTTCATCCATAAAAGAATTCCATATTTTAGATTTTTAGAAAACTTTTACATCCAACACATTTACTTCTATTCATAACACAAGATTTAATTACCTGTGCATATTGAACCAAAGGAGAGGTATATTTTGGGATGTATTTCTGCTAAATGGTATATCTTTCTCCTCTAGTAACTATCCTTGTCTCATCATTAGAAAAAATAAAAGCCCTTTAGCTTATGGCATAATTTTATAGAACAAAAACAGCATAACTTTATCCAAATGACTTTAATGAAATATTTTAATTTTAAATTAAAGATGAATTAGTGTTGAGAAATAAAATATAATAAACTTACCTTAAACAGTTAAAAATTAAAGAAACGTAAACATTGCAAAGTAATACAAAAATACTAAATGTGTAATGAATAAGAGGTAAATACTGGGCCGGAGGGTTAGCTCAGTGGTTCCGGTGCCTGCCTCGCAAGCACAAGGTCCTGGGTTCGATCCCCAGGAACCACGTACAATGCTGGGCGTGGAGACTCACGCCCACCAGCAATCAATACCACATACTACAGTGCCTGGCGTGGTGGCTCACGCCTGTCATCCCAGCACTCGGGAGGCAGAGACAGGAGGATTGCTGAGTTCGAGGCTTGCCTGGGCTACATAGTGAGCTCAGGGCCAGCCTGAACTACAAAGCGAGACCCTGTCTCAAAAAAAAAAAAAAAAAAAAGAGGTAAATACTAAATATACCAAAGGGCAAAAGGAAGGACAACAAATCACCGCCATGCAAGTTGCATGATACAACCCCCAGAAGCAGCTTGCTACAGTCTCAGAAGCAGAAAACAGGACCTTTGGAGAAGACCAAACACTACTTTTCTTCTAAGTTAAAAATAGCTGTGTGGGAGGAAGACATCTCTGAGAGCTGTCCCTAGCTTTCATCTCCTCCTACTCAGCAGCTACTCCACCCAAAACTAGCTTGTAAATAAAATTTCAACTCAGAGTAGTACTGCACATCCCTTACTACAAGTTCTGTACTTCAGCTAATTTTATTAGTATATTAAAAATCAATTCTAATCATTTTAAGTGTTTTAAGTTATTCATGTTTGTCATATATATTAGTGTATATATATGTATATAAAATATGTATACATAGATATGTATATATACATGTATGTATGTGTATAAATAAACATAAATATAAATATATGTATTTTATATATTTTTGTTTTTGGACAGGGTCTCGCTTTGTAATTCAGACTGGCCCTGAGCTCACCATGTAGCCCAGGCAAGCCTCAAACTCACAGCAATCCTCCTGGCTCTGCCTCCCAAATGCTGGGATTACAGGCATGAGCCACCACACCCAGCATTGTGGTAGGTGGTACTGATTGCTGGCAGGTGTGAGACACCACACCTGGCATTATGGTATGTTGTTACCTGGGATTGAATTTGGGACCTTGTACCTGCAAGGCAGACGCAGGAACCAGTGGTCCCCTACTGTACCTATTTTTGAAGAATTCAAATACCCTAAAAATATAAACTGTAAGACATCCTAAATGTATTTGTGTCATTTTTTTCTTGTAACTGGGGATCGAACCCATGACCTTGCACTTGCAAGGCAGGTGCCAAAAACCACAAAGCTAAATCCCCACTCCTATTTTAATCTTACTTTCATAATTTAGAAAGCAAATCACTAGTGTTTTTAATAATGTGGCCACCTTTTCAAATATGCCATAAGTGGGAGAGGAACAGTAAATGATGCAATATTTAAAGTAAAATAATTGATATTAAGGCACTCTATCTTATTGCCATATCGATCTATACAAAATGGTTATTGCTAATATGAACAATACTTAACGGAAATGAGTAAAAAATTACCAAAAGATCTTATAATCTCCTAAATGGGGCAAACAATAAATAAATGCATTTAACAGTAGGTTTCATAATGAATTTGGAAAGCTATATGTTTAAAGACCAAATTTAGGAAAATTTTAAGTGTTAAACATTATATTGTGGATTCAATTATGTCTTCAACTATTAAGCTAAAATGAATAAATATGTACAAATTCAAATTTTGTCTCCCATTAGTATTCAATTTTAGAGTAAATATTTAGTGCCATTAGCAACAATATAGCAGCCATTAAAAATTTGAAGATAAAATTTTATACATAGCAATCCTCAGCTATTTCTGCTTTAACATGTCCAAACTTGTGCACACTCAACAAAACCAACACATCATCTTGATAAAATTGTACTGGCCCTTACTGTTGGTGGTTGCTCTGCAGGTATTCAGCACCAAAATCACACATTTCGCAGGAAAACTAAGACCCAAAAACTTAGCTCTCAAGATCTTTGTAATAAGAACAAAAATCATAAAAGCTAACACATTTTCTAAAAACAAGTAAATGAACCTCATTAACCATAATCAACAAATGAAAAATACTATTTTAATTTATATAAGAGTAAAAATGATCATGGTCTTGAAAAACTTATCAAAATAATTATACAAGCTCTCTCCCAAACATTATATCCCATATAAAATACTTTCAAGAAAATAAAAATAAAATTGTTTAAAACTTTTCTAAAATACTTCCACACAAGAATCTTTAACAGCAATAATTCTTTTTAATGCACAGACTCCAATAAAACAAGTCTATTTATATTCTAGTATATTAAAACACATAAATATATTTGGGTTTCATTTCAACAACCATTTTCTGCATAAATTCACAAATGAATTTCAACTTACCTTACCAAAATAAGAATATCATGTAAATATTACAACTACTCAGGTAACAATTTTAAGACTGCTTAATATTAAGAGTAAATTTGAATACTAAAACCACCTTATGCTACTGCATTTGTGCTACTAAACCAAGACAAAATTATTTTTGAAATGATTAACTACTCCAAGTTTAAACATCTACAACAGACCATCAAGTGTACTAAACTGACAGTTACATGATTTAAGATTCAAGTGATAAATAAGGAGGAAATGAAAGAGGAAAAGGCTTTATCTGATCTTTACAAATTCTGCCTACCAAATTGCAGTTTGTGGTTTATCAACAGTTCCATGAAATAAAAATTTAAAAACCACCTATCACTTAAGATGATAGAAATCTGCAGCCTCTCAAAGGCCTTAAAGTTTTCTAAAAGAGTTAAGAAATCATCAGCAAGTGTTTATAACAATTTTTTCTGATTTTACTTTAACAACAAAATATGATTTTGTAAGTAATCCCTGAACACTATTTACATAAAAATAAACACCTTCCCAAAGCCTGCAGGAGATTCAAAGAGATTCTTGTTCTCAAAAACCTAAAATCAGGCTCGAGGGTTAGCTCAGTGGTTCCTGAGCTCAGTGCTGCCTCTCAAGCACAAGGTCCTGAGTTTGATCCCCAGTAACCACATACAATGCTGGGCATGCAGACTCATGCCCACCAATAATCAATACCACGTACCATAGTGCCGGGCGTATGGCTCACGCCTGTAATCCCAGCACTTGGGAGGCAGAGACAGGAGGATTGCTGAGTTCAAAGCTTGCCTAGGCTACATAGTGAGCTCAGGGCCAGTCTGAACTACAAAGCGAGACCCTGTCTCAAATTAAAAAAAAAAAAAAAAAACTAAAATCAAGACAATAAAGACCTGGTTCAGGATTTCTAAAAATTTATCTTTCACAAATGTTACCTGCTAAATAACGTTGTACTTTTGGGGCCGGAGATTTAGCTCAGTGGTTCCGGCCCCTGCCTCGCAAGAGCAAGGTCCTGAATTCTATCCCCGGTAACCACATAGAATACTGGGCGTGGAGACACGCCCACCAGCAATCAACACCGCATACCACAATGCCGGACGTGGTGGCTCACGCCTGTAATCCCAGCACTCGGGAGGCAGAGACAGGAGGATTGCTGAGTTCGCGGCGGCTTGCCTGGGCTCCATAGTGAGCTTAGGGCCAGCCTGAACTACAAAGCGAGACCCTGTTTCAAAAGCAAAAATAATAATAATAATAATAATAATAATAATGCTGTACTTTCAAAGAAGAAATGAATTTAATGATAATGGTTAAGCTCTCAGTAGGAACTGAGAAGGCAGAAATCTTTTTTCTTTCAAATCCCTGAGTACTGTCATCAGTCCTTCAAGCCAATGTTCACTGAGCATCCATCTACTATGCATTAGACACTGCTGTAGGTTCAAGTGAAAACTATATTCAGCAAACCCCTCCCAAGGCAGGTCATGCTATATCAGCAAGGACGATGGCTGGTCTTTTCTTTAGATATAAATATTTATATTAAAAGCAACATACTCTTCATTCTTAATTATTCACTCAAGACTCTGAATATAAAGTAAAACTCTAAATAACTTTAAACAAAGACACCCAACTAAAACCTGACAAAATGTCTGTTTTCCTTCATCACCCGACAACTACGAGTCTCCCTGCTCCACTGCTACTCTCCAGACCTGCACCCAGCTGAGTTAGGTGTCCATTCAGACTTCAGTACTACATACCCTGGCTTTACTATTATCATCAGTTATTCAAAAGAAGGTGGCACGCCCCTTCACAGATGGCACCTTCTTTGCTTTTCATCTGTGTCTGACATAAACATTCACTGAACACACAGCAGGGCTGACTACTTCCTGTGATGTTCAGGTGCTTCCTCCCATGATCGTCTGATCTCTATTAGATGTGTCATATACTGGTACAAACCCTCAGTGTTGAATGTGATCATAATGTATATATAAAATGTACAAAAAAAATCCCTTTATAAAAAAGAATTAATGTACACAAAAGAATTAAGAGATTCACATCACAGTGACCTATGTGTTCCCATCTTCATAGCAGCTCAGTTTGTGATAGCTAAATCTTGGAAACAATCCAAATGCCAATCAACTCTAGACTGGATAAAGAAGATGCGTTTTTTTTTATAAAATGGAGTATTACTCTGCCATAAAAATAATTTTGAATCATTTATATTCAAATAGTCATACCTTAATGACAACTCATAAGTGAAATAAATAGGTCACAGATCTGTAAATATTGTATCTTTTCTGGTATGAGAAAATGAAGACGTAAATGAGTTCTAAAATATGACATATACTGTGAAATAGTAAATATTCATAAGGAAATAGGGTTTAGGGGTAATGAGGGGACAGAAAAAATTTGATGGTTAAAAAAAGTAAACAAAGCTTGTGTATACAGGGGTGGGGGTTGTAGAGTGGGCAGGAGAAGGGGAAAAAATGAAAATTAAGTCATGTCATATACTGATACAACAAATTCTCAATGTTGAGCATGATCATGATGCATATATATATATGGTACCAATAAAGATTCAATTTTTTTTTTTAAAACAGGGTCTCGTTTTATAGTTCCAGCTGGCCCTGAGCTCACTCTGTAGCGCAGGCAAGCCTCGAACTCAGCAATCCTCCTGTCTCTGCTTCCCAAGTGCTGGGATTACAGGCGTGAGCCACCACACCCGGCACTGTGGTATGTGGTACTGATTGCTAGTGGGCATGAGTCACCACACCCAGCATTGTATGTGGTTACTGGGATCGAACTCAGGACCTTGTGCTTGCAAGGGAGCAGGCTCTGGAACCACTGAGCTAAATCTCCAGCCCTAAAGATTCAAATTTTTAAAAAATAATATAACAACAATTCTAGATAAATCTAGAATTAGCTGTGGATTTTCTAAAATGGACAACTTTTGAAAAAATCCCTGCAAAAGATTTCACTGTTACAAAGAGTTGTTTTAAAGGTAGCACAGCATAATGGTTAAGATCTTATGCTTTAGTATCATAAAAACAAGTAAAAATCTCAGTCCTACCTCTTAAAGCATGTGATTTGGTCATTGTTCTGCTTTTTGGCTTTGTTCTCTTTTCTGAAGCAGTATCTCCCATATAGCTCAGGCTGTCCTTGAACTCACTACATAACACAGACTGGCCTAGAATTTGTGGTAAATCTCCTGTCTCTGCCTTCAGAGTACTAGGATTACAAGCATCTACCACCTTGCCCAGCTCTGTTTACCTATTTTTTTAATTGAATTCTTTATTGGTACATTTTATATACAGCTCACAATCACACTTAGCATTGGGCAATTTGTACCAGTATATGACACAAGTTAAATTCTTATTTTTACTCATATCCCTACCACCCTACAACCTCCCCATCCCCTCTATATACATGTTTACCTTTACTGACCCTCATTTCCTAATCTTTCTGAAGATAAAAGTCTTCATTGTGAATGATTGCAATGTAGTTAAGTAGAATAAAAACCAAATAATACCTTTATTCCTATTACTTTCAACAACTGACTGGAAGCCTAATCAACTATTAAAACCTTATTGATAAAGTTCTATTCTATAACAGCATTATTTTAGTAACTGAGAATCTTAAAAAAAGTCTTAATGAAATTTACTGAACAAATATTCTAATTATAAACTTACTAAAACCGACATCCCTTTCTATAAATAAAATTAAATTACAGTCGGGCCGGAGATTTAGCTCAAGTGTTTCCGGTACCTGTCTCACAAGTGCAAGATCCTGAGTTCGAACCTGGTAACCACATACAACACTGGGCGTGGTGACTCACGCCCACCAGCCATCAATACCACATACCATAGTGCTGGGTGTGGTGGCTCATGCCTGTAATCCCAGCACTAAGGAGGCAGAGACTGAAGGATTGTTGAGTTTGAGGCTCGCCTGGGCTACATAGGGAGCTCAGGGCCAGCTTGAACTGCAAAACAAGACCCTGTCTCAAAAAAAAAAAAAGAATTACAACAAAAGACTCATTGCCATTAACCCCATCAAAACATTTCCCAAAATATTTCAAATACACTTAAACTATCACACTTGCTCCTCTGTGAAGAGTTCTTCTACTAGTTATGATAAAAAAAAATGCAGTGAATGTTGCTGCTAAGGGTTATCCACTGGAAAAGCAGGTTCATAAAAACATTTCAACATATCATCCACATTATTTACTAGGTCTGGAACCATGAAACTTCTCACTCTTCCTCAAAGTCAAATTGGCCAAGAAAGGTAAACATTTTGAATTAATGCAGGACATGGATAGAGGTAGTTTGTGACAGCACAACTAAAGAAACTCACAAAGTAAGACTTTAAAAACTGTTAGAAACTTACAAGAACAGCAGAACAAGTGTGCTAAAAGAAAAGGGGAGTATTCTTGAGAGGTATTAAGGGCAATGTGTCTGCCACTATAATAATTTTTTAAAATATCAATAGTCATTATATCTCCCAATCACCCCTTATATATTTCTAATGGCTTTCTATCATGCCAGCATGGCTTTAAAATCACTTCTACAGGACCGGAGATTTAGCTCAGTGGTTCCAGCACCTGCCTCAAACACAAGGTCCTGAGTTCAATCCTGGTAACTACATACAATGCTGGGCGTGGTGACTCACACCCACCAGCAATCAATACCACATACCACAGTGCTGGAAGTGGTGGCTCACACCTGTAATTCCAGCACTCGGGAGGCAGAGATAGGAAGACTGCTGAGTTCGAAGCTTGCCTGGGCTACATAATAAGCTCAGGGCCAGCCTGAACTACAAAGTGAGACCCTGTCTCAAATGAAAAAAAAAAAAAGAAAAGAAAAGAAAAAAGATCACTTCTACTGGCAGCTCTGTGAATTAATTTAATCAGTATTTGATAATTCAGAGCCAGCTATAAGCTAGGTTCAATTTATTTTTCTTTGTTATTTTCTCAATATGAATTAAATTTATCAGATGCTGTGGTAAGCTTTTTCTTAAGGGTACAAATTAACATGGCAGATGAAGAGCTTACAAGCAAGGCAGACCTTTAGTCATGCTATTAGATGACTACATCTTACTAAATCAGATGTATCTGCAAGAACGCAGTAAGTGCTAAAATATAAGCGGAGGGAAAATGCTGTGGATTCTAGTATAAATAATATCACAACAAAAATGTTATCAAATGCAAAAGTAGCCTCAAAAATACCTTTTTTAAAGGGCATGAGAGACACTAAGAATTCTTTGATTTAAAGGTTATTTCTATGAGAAGTCCATAAACTGATAGTATGAGGTGGAGATTTAGAGGAAAAAAGAGATGGATAATTTGATACCAAATTAGAAGAAGTATTCAAAATGGAGAAAATCTATTACAAAAAAGGATTTATACCCAAGAGAAATTATTATAAGCAGAGAGAAACAAATGAAAAAAATAAGATTTGCTAGGGATAGGCTTACAAATACTAATTAATAGAAAACTACTAATTAATAGAATTAATATAAGTAGTAAATCAAAGATTCATTAAGTATGGAAATATAAATTATATGAAAGAGTAAGATCTACCCTGCTGAATTACAGTCTGTAACCATAAAAACCAGAAATTCTTGTAAGTGGAATTATATTGGGTTCCTTAATGTTAAAGAATATACTACATTGCTGGGTGTGGTGGCTCACGCCTATAATCCCAGCACTCAGGAGGCAGAGACAGGAGGATTGCTGAGTTCGAAGCTTGCCTGGGCTACAGAGTGAGCTCAGAGCCAGCCCGAACTACAAAGCGAGACCCTGTCTCAAAAAAAAAAAAAAAAAAAAAGAATATACTACATTAATGTTTCTTAAAAGTTACCTATATCATACATAGTTTATACTCTAATATTCCTTGACAAGGTAAAACATCCTACATAGGGCTTATGTCAGGTCACTACACAGTGTGAAGTACAATGATTAAATAACATGTCTGGAGCCATATTCTTATTCCTCTGTACTTCAGTTTTTTCATGTACAAAATGGAGCTAAATATTTTCTATGAAGTTTCTGTGAGGCTTACAGAAACTTTTTCTGTGAGGCCGGTACATTAAAAAGCCCCAGATTTTACCTGCCTCAGCTGCTACTGCTACTACTATTTGTGCTGAGCTATCAGCAAAAATTAAAAAAAAAACAGCTAAAATACTAGAGCAGCTGTCTAAAAAGGAACTGTGAGAGAAAGCATCTCCATTCTTTTAGTGAGGAAAGGTTATTTTTTATTTCCCTAATGTTTTGAATCACTTCGGGGAAAGTCAGACAGTGTGGAAACAGTAAGTTCTATCATAAGATCTGAGAACAGGTCATGCTGCTGGCTACATTTCCCTGCCACTGGGAAGAAACAGTAAACAGAAGAGCAACAGCAGCAAAGCCCAGGGACCCACTAGGAAGAGTATCATGATCTACTTTTTGGCCCTTCCTTCTAGACAGCTGAAATGCAAGTTATTGGAAGTTTGTCTTGCCAGGAAAATCTCCATTAAAAGATCTACAACCAGTCAGCCAGACACAACCAGAACCACTCTCCTAACACAGGGGACATGACAGAGACACACTACCAAATCCCTCTCATAGAAATCTTTAAATTTTGCAATACTACAAATGAAAGTGTTTTCTAGAATGTTCTGAATGAGTTGTGTTCAAAAGTATTAATTTATGTGTAGGAAACAAGTCCAAGTAGCAATAGATCACATAAAAATTGTAATTTTTTCATAGCTAGCTATATCAAGTATTATGTCAACTAATGCTATTTCAAATTACTAACCAAAACATAATAATAATGTATCTCTGAAGATAATTATCCTGGACAAATTAAAGAATTTTAAATTTCTCTATAAAAAATGAACAACAGAAATAAACAAGAAGCATGCCAAATATCTTAACATGAAGACTGAAGATGTTTCAATCTTAGTATAAATCAAGTTTAGCCTGCTCATATTTCCCATTTGATCCGCCATCAAAAAAATAAAAGTTATAAGAAACCTTTGCATTGACTAACACCTACTCCTTGCCAACTGTTTAGTAGCTCAACCATGAGTTTGCCACAGCCCCTCCAATACTACCCTGACAGCCACTGTTGGGAATGGTCATGCCCAAAACAACTTAGGCCACAGACATCTAGGAGATTTCCTGGAGATTTTGGAAAGGCAACATCCTGAAGACACAACTATGAAAAGCTAGTGTCTGTCACTCCCATAACCCTAAAAAAGAAAGCAGATTTCCAACACCTACTGCCATGAATACCAGAAATCTACATCTTTTAACAATATAATTTTTGTAAGTGGCAGAGCTAAGACTCAGAAAGAACACAGAGCCACCTCTGGACCGCTGGTTCTCTGAACTATAGATTCCCTAATACTTAAATCGGTTTTGTATCTGTCCCCCAAAGCATCCAAATTCACACATTTTGTTTACAAAGACTCCCACTGTGCTAGAATTTTATCCATGCTCAGTGAAATGTTAGCAAAATAATTTCTTACCTTCAAACAAGGCAATGTCCACATCAGTCTCATTAAAAGAGTATTGGTGGTCAAACTAGACTACTCCAACTAATTTTTAAATAATTTCACTGTATCTTCCCTTTAGTATTTTCAATAAAGGAAAAACTTGATAAAATATAAATTGTTCAACCCTAAACTATTCATTATGTTCATAGTAAGTCACAATCAAAGGAAGAAAGACTAATTTATTTTTACATGGGTGAATTTAGTTCTTTTAAAAAAGTATTTAGCATTTACTGCCAGTCAGTTGCATAAAATGGATAAACTGCAACCTACAAAGAAGCTAAAATTATTTGAACCATTTTATTATATTCCCAACTTTACCAGAGGAGGTAAACTATTAAAACATGAATGAAGATATTTCTAGAAAGTAGTGATTTAAACAAAAACAACAGCAAAAAGATAGGAAGGTTAAAAAAAAAGTCAGAGAACATTCATAGTAGGATAAAATACTAGAGTGAAAAGTAGAAAAGGCAATGGAGAGAAGGAAGGAGTAACTCAAAAGTCTCAAAGCTCTTCATGAGACAGTCACAGTCTCATTGACACTTCACAGACCAGTGGGTACACAAGGCAGATTGATCCTTTGATCACGATCACTGTATAATTTTACACTTACAGAGATCAACTAATTTAGCCTACTTCACAAACCCATCGGGTAATTATTATTTCACACCTTAGATAATGGTACAATAGCTATTTCTAAGGTCAACTTGTACTATAAATACATTGTAGTTTAAATGGAAGCTAAAAAATAATATACTTTCCATAATGTACCCATTCTGTGAAGAGGATTTTGTTAGGCAGGGGAAGAATGCAAATGGACAAACCTCACCATATAACAATGCCAACTTCTTAAATGGGCAAAGGCCCTAGAAAAAGGCTTAAGATTACTTACTCCTTGCCAGTGGACAAACCTTGTCACAACTGTAGTTCAAACAGGCCAGAAATAAAGCAGGAGGAGCTGGTGAAGCCAGGAATATGTGTGACTTCCTACCTAAAATTAACTATGCCTATTTCACCACAACTGGGTTGGGCTCCTCTATTTTAAGGTGTTCAGCTCCACATTACTCAACAGTATATAATTGCTAGCTAGTTTCTAGGTCTAAGAGTGTCAGCGGACTTTCCATCAAGTCTTTAGCACAGTCCACTAGCAGTCTCCACAGAACCACATAGATAATCACCATGCTATGTAGGCTCCAAGTATAGTGTAAACAAGGTTATTCGCCAGAGATATCTATGAAGATGTGTCTCATACAAGGACAGATTAAAGAGCTGTTCTTCTTCCCTGAATAGAACACAGAGACACACAATATAAGGATGAAAGTCCAAATACTAAAGTGTTCTTGATCTTTCTGGAAATTGTACAGAACTGGCAGCTGAAACCCTTCCACGCAATGTCACATTGAAAGCGTTATCCTGTTGGAGTAAGTCCAATAGAAGGGGCTACTCAGTCTCTATTCTGCCTTCCAGAAACATTAGAAAGGAATTGGTGAAAGCACCATTGGTACTGGCAGAGAATTTACACTAATGTTTACAAAGGGGAGCTAAATTCTCAAGCTCAAATGAAAGACATACCACTTCACCATAGCAAATGGTAACTTCAACAAAGGATTAAAACAAAAACTGAGTTGTAAGTTATACAGGCTTACCACACTTAAAATTCAAACTGTGTAGATAACATTCATGATTTCTACAACCTCAGGGCAAAAGCCTAGTGTGTACTTTATTACTAGCAACTTGAGATGCTCTATGCAGAATACACACTTAGTAATATCATTTTCCTGATATTATCATGTTTCAGCCATCCACAATATTAACAGTTGACAGACTCACTGTATTTTAAGAATCCAAAGAACACACATACCTTCCTTTTCAGAGGAGTGACATTTCACTTTCAATACCAAGTCAAAGGTTCTTTCTGGATTTTCTCTAAAGGAAAAGAAAAAATTGGTTACATTTATTTCCTATGACAAAGAAGCATCTCTATAAAGCTTACCAATAAATATATGGCTTACTGTTGTTACTGTCTTTTGCAGAGGTGGGGATCGAATTCATGGACTCATGTATACTAAGCAAGAGCTCTACTACTACTCCAGCCCCTATCTTTTGTTAATTCTAAAATTAGCATTCTTTTCTCAATACATTTCATGTAACTATGACTACAGTACAGCAGAAATAACAATGAAAGTGTTTTATCAGCTTAGCAATTTAAGAGAATTGAAACTTAAGAGTTAAAGCAAAGCGTTGAACTTCTGCTACTGTGTCCTGACGTATAGATACTGCCTTATCCACTTCACAGAATTATGAGGACTACAAATCAAATAATATTGTGCAAGTACTTTATAAAGTATTACATGTAATGTAAAAGGAAAGATGACTTTCATCTTATTGAATCAGCACATCCCTAAGTATCTTTCTGTCCTGTCACAGCCTAACACAGGCTTCCTTCAAGCTTTCTTCACAGGACTTACAATAAAGGTAAATAATGAACATATGATTCCACCTGCCTTGTCTTGGATCACTCTATGACATTTACAAGGCAACATGAATGTATTTTCACAGTTTTCTTGAGATCTATTTATTGTATTTAAGGATGTTTTAAGTAACAAACAGTTTAAACATTCCAAGGCCAATGAAAACAGGTTTACTAAACACCAACATCTGTGGGGAAATTAGACATTGACCTGCACATTACATTTTCCCACTTGTAACAGTAAGGTTCCTTGGCATCTTCAATCAAAATTAGTGACTTTTACTAACTCTTCACACATTTATTCATTGGCTTAATTTCAAAAAGTAAGCTGAAAGCCACTTAAAAACTTTTTTTCAAAACACAGCTTTATTTTACTGTCTTTCCATTAAAAGATACAGTATCAAATAAAGCCTGACATCACAATACCATTGCTAACATCTACATCTCAGGTACTGCAGATCCCCACTGAATAAGTCCTCGGTATCTCTGTACATTGGTGGTTTTCAAATATGCGTGCCTCTACAGAAATTAATGCAAGTTCAGACTTCTAACTAAACACTGATTTCTTAAAAAAGGACAAGACACTCATCTAAAAGCAGAAGGAAATGACAATCCATATAAATTAATATGCATTTGCCCACCCTTTCCATTATTTACTTGTTTCAGTTGGAAGAAGGTGAGCTCAGGTGACTTCTCCTTACATAATGCAATTCACGTCAAAAATACCCCTTTTTATTCCTTCTGCCCACGATGATGTGAAACACAGAAGAAAATAATGCTAGATTATGTTATTTTTCTCATTTTCCTCATGTTCGCTGAAATCTCTCTTGGGTGTAAAAGTTAAATACCTGATCAGCAACAGTTCTATACTGAAAAGTCCTCCCATATTAATACAAATATACTTGATATTATTTTAAATGGGGGATACATTCGAGGGAGGGGGAATAATAAGGACTTCTTTCTAAAGTAAGTTTCAGAAGAAAAATACAAAGCGCATGTCTCTGCCATATCTAGAAGCAAAATCGCCACCACTATTCCAACTGCTTTTTACTTATCTCCTGAAGTAAAACAGGTACTGACAAATATTTTAGCACACACGTAGAAACAGCGTCTAACTGGACACCGATCTGCAAGCACCATACATAGGCACAGCACGGTGCCTGTGTAAACAAACATCAGACATCATCTTCATTCCGAGGAAGAAGCTAGCAAAAGAAACCATCCCAGTCAGAACTGAAAAAGACGCATTAAAAAAAAAAAAAAAGAAAGAAAAAAAAAGGAAGAAAGAAAAAGAAAAGGTCATCACGCTAAGAGCACACTTCAAATAATAACCGCTTCCCCTTAGCGCTGACTCGCGCCCTCCGGGACACCACACACACAGACAGACAGGAGGACGAGCGGGTCTGACACCCGGGGAAGGAGCAGAAAACCGCACGGTGGCGGCGCACACCCCGCCGCCGCCGCCGGGACAACGCGGGCCGGGCAGGCTTTGCGGCCTAGCGCCGTCGCCTCGCCGGGGTCGCGGGGGCCGGGCGGGCGGGGTGGAGGGCGGTGCCGCGGGCTCCAGCAACCCACTCACTTGGTCCTGCAGTCCATGGTTACATGTCGCGGTGCGCGCAGGGCTCCCGCCGCCGCCGCCGCCGCGCCGAGGGTCGCGCCGCCCCCGCCTCCCGCGCGGCCGCCGGGAAGGAGCTGCTCAGGCCCGCGGCGGCGGCCGGCCCATGTCGCGGCGCCCCCGGCGCTGGCCGCCTCCCACCGCCCCACCCGCGCGGCCTCTGTGACAGCAGCGCGCGGCGCGGCGCGGCCGAACCCGTCCCCGTCCCCGTCCCGTCGCGTCCCCGCCGGCCGCCGCCCCCGCTGCCGGCCGCGCCGAGGCCTCCTCAATTCCTGCGACCGGTGCCGCCCAGCGCTACTCCAGCACCTTCTGTAAACCAGGAAGTCGCCGGGAGGGGGAAGGGGCGCGCGGGGACGCGCCCGGCGCTGCACCTGGGCCGCGCGGCGGAGGCGGCGGCGGCGGAGGAGGAGGAGGAGGAGGAGGCGGAGGAGGTGGAGGCGGCGGCGGAGGCGGCGGCGGAGGCGGCGGCGGCGGAGGCTGAGGGACCCGCGGGGACCCCTGCGCCCCGGCGGCCGCGGAGGGGCAGCACCGGCGCCTGCATCCCGGACGGCGACCTGGACGGCGCGCGCGGTGCCCAGTGTCCCAGGCGCTCCCGGCGGCCTCCTTTCTGGGCCAGTCCAGACTCCAGGGCGTGGGGCCACAGCCTTCCTAAGTGAAGTACCTGAAAAAGCACCTCGACTTGCGTTGTGGGCCGCCTCGCGTACGCTTGGATTGGGGCGCCTTCCCTTATCAGGGCGCAAACGCAGAGCTGAAGCGCAGACTCCCACTCCTGCCTCACTCCAGCTGTGGCCTGGTGACTGCGCTCTGAAACCCAGAACTGCCCCCACCTGATTCAGGAATGTGAGACACGTGCACCTGCTGCACAGTCCTGTGAAGCCGCAAAACGATAGTGCTGCACTTGCCTGCGCAGATGGGCAGCACATGCCACAGCTGCCGCACAACCGAGGAAACCTTTCCTGCGCGTTCGCATGGAGACAGGCCTCCCTCGTGGGCCAACACTTTAGGGGAGCTCAGGTCACTGTAGGAGAGCTCCACCAGTGGAGAATGAGCTTGAGAGGGCTTTAGTGAACAGCGAAGCACAAGTTAAGGCAATCCACACCGTCTCAGTACTTGGCACAGTGGTGGTATGGACCCTTTCGTCAGCATTAAATAGATAAACAGGCCAGGCCAAGAAGTGAATAATGACACAACTGCACTTCAGACCAGCTCAGATTCTGATGACCTCTTCCTCTCTGTTGCCTCAGAGTTGGGGTGTCCTGAGATGAAGAAAAACTCTTACAGTGGACACTTAAAACTGGACTGTTAAATGGATCTTCTGGGGACAGCCTTCTCTCTACCACCCTTGGAACATGGCGCCACTGATTTTCATCCCAGTGGGGGCTGTGTCCATCTGTATTCATGCAAAGGTAAGAGGGTGAGAGGAAAGCTAAGTGGTATGAGTCATGAGGCATAAAGGTCAGCGAGGGAGTCTTGGAAATTTTAAAAAAAGAAGTTAGA
>PVIC010030410.1:0-21932 GCA_004025085.1 Thryonomys swinderianus
TTTCCTAACATGCTTTTTCCTTGGCCCCCATCCAAGTCGTCTGGGCTTCTTTTCAATGTGAAAGTGTTTTACAGATTGCAAAGTGCTTCTGAGATCAGGCATCTCCCTTGGGCCCTCAGTGCCCCTGCATCTGACTAACCCAGCAAGAGTAGAAAGCCCTCCTCCTCACCTGGTACCTGGGTTTCAAAGAAGAGACAGACCTCCGAGGTCCTAGAGCTCCTTGGTGTCCGACCCCAAACTGGAAGCACTTTTTCTGAACCCAAGCTGTACCCACACTTGCTCTTCATAGAAAATGAAAACTAAAATAAAGCCCCGCCCCCCGATCCTGCAATCCCTCTGCTGACCCACTCACTCCTTCAGCAGGCTGAGAGCTCAGGTTTTGAATGATGCTCTTCATGTAAACTCATATTGTCCTTGAAAGTTGTTTATCTCAGGTGCTGTAAGTTCCCCAGAAATACGTGTTTAGATGTTTGTATAATGTTCTGTTATATAATTGTGCCATAGTTTATTGAACTCTTTTCCACACACTTGCTGCTCCTTCTCCTGCCTGCAGTTCTGTTGACCTGTCTCCTCTCTGTTATCTGAAAATACCGAACGTGTCCATACCTCAGTATTGTCTCTTCCTTTTGATCTAGGCCCTGATTTTGCTACCATGTCACGTACATCTTGCAGTCTGAAAGTTCCTATGTAGAATACAACATATCTTCCCTCTGAAGTATTAACTGTTTCATAAATGAGAAAATACTAGAAATTTGTAGTATCTTCATACTCTCAATTTCTGATAAAATTTCTTCAAGCTGATCAGGGATTCTTTTATCTTAAAAATAACTCAGTCTGGGCCGGAGGGTTAGCTCAGTGGTTCCGGCGCCTTCCTTGCAAGCGCAAGGACCTGAGTTTGATCCCCCGTAACCACATACAATGCTGGGCATGGAGACACGCCCACCAACAATCAACACCGCATACCACAATGCCGGACCTGGTGGCTCATGCCTGTAATCCCAGCACTCGGGAGGCAGAGACAGGAGGATTGCTGAATTCACGGCGGCTTGCCTGGGCACCATAGTGAGCTCAGGGCCAGCCTGAACTACAAAGTGAGACCCTGTCTCAAAAAGCAAAAAAAAAAAAAAAAAAAAAACAAAACTCAATCTCCTGTTAATGAAACCTTATAGCAGTCTCACTCTCTATTTATACAATAGTGAGCGGCTAAGTGGAAACTAGTTATTGTGTATTTCAAAATATCTGGCAGCAAGAATTTTGACTATACTCACTGTTAGGAAATGATAATATATTATGGACATGTGTTAACTTTCTGTGATGGATATAATCATCATGTCTATATCGGAAACATACTCATAAAAGTTTCAGAAAGAAAAGATAAGTTTCCAATGAAGATGTATTACCCTGATATAATGATTAGGCAATCTGTAAAGGATCAGAACTTCAGAATCAGAACTTCCTATTGTACCTCCTGAGTAGACACAATATTGTGTCTTCATTAAAACTGGGCCTTGTTCTGTGAAGAGAACCCTGATCGTGAGGTGCCGAGTGTCCCTAAGCTAGTAACACTTTCCATCGCGCAGGTGTTCATTGCCATAGAAGACGTCACACGCTGCCATATACGATTTACCTTCCGACACAGGTCGTCTCAGGAATGTAAGTATTAGGAAGACTGTGACACGGTCCTAGTCTTAAAAACATTTTCTTATGCACACCCACACCTTTGTGCTCTAGTTTGATTCTTGCAAACTAGACACTTGCTGCTTTCTTTTTTTAAAACTTACTAGTGCAAAGGAAGTCACAGTAGTGTTCCCAGGCTTCCAAAATCTGTGTTATGACTGTGCATTAGTTTTTGCTCCATGAGCTCTGTAAGACACTGTAGGTGATGCATGACCAAAAGGGTTTCGCAGTGGAGCAGGCAGGAGAAGTCGCATTTCCTCTGGGACGGTTGCAGCAGTATGTGGCATTCAGCATGATATAGAAACGTAACCTCTTGATTTGAAATCAGGGTCCTGCACACACACGCATTCTGGGCTGCAGGCAGGCTCAGTAGCTATCAGCCAATGGACACTGCCATTCAGAGCCCCGGGGCCCTGGCTGGGAAGATGAACGAGGAAACGGGTGATTTTGTCCTGAAAAGGGTGACTTACCCTACTGGGCAGAGGTGTGAGGGAGTGTGGCTAAGCTCCACCCTGTGTGCGTATTTATACATAGTTTCCTGGTTTTAGCTGAGCCTGGGGGTGAGCAGAAGTCAGCCCAGGAAAGGTGTTGAGCTCAGCATGACTGTAGTGGAAACAGCAGAGTGATAGTAAAAGCAGGTTGGTGGCACACAGTTGCAGTCCCAGCACTGTGGGGGGCTGAGGCAGGAGGATCACAAGTTGAAGCTCAGCCCAGGCCACCCAGTAACTTAGTGAGAGCCTATCTCAAAATAAAATACAAAGTTGGGTGATGTAGCCCAGTGTGAAGTCCCTGAGTTCAGTCCCCAATATTACAAAAATAATAGTAGCACTATCATGTCATACTTTAATAGTAGTACTGTCATGTCATATATTAACCATGTATGAAATCACCATTTTTATAGACTATTAGTCTAGTGTCAGTCATTTCACGTGGTTCTGCATGAAACCGGTATCCTTAGGCTCTCTTCCAGGACCCCACACAGACAGTGGGGTGTTCTGGTCCTTTACATGAAATAGTGTAAGAGTTCTGTGCCATCTTCTGCATTCTTCACATCGCCTCTGCATCCATGGATCTTTTTACCATGTTAGAAAGGAGCTACTAAAATGTGGTTTCTTGTTTTGGTGTGTCAGTGGGGTTGGGCAGGCTCTGTGTTCGTAACAGCTTTACCAGGATAATCCCCAGGACTGGTTTAGCCCAGGGGACCCTCGATGGGAGAGTGGGGAAGCAGGAGAAGCACTGAGGCTGTGCTTACTCCTGGGCAGCATGGGGTCAGCAAAGTCACTGACCTCCCTGAATGAATGTAGCTCAATGTGAAGGCCCTGGATTCAGTCCTAAGGAATAGGAGCCAGACATGGGAGATGTGAGGGGGCCCTAAGATGGAGAAAAAGAAAAGGCGTGAACTGCACAGGAATTTAGGTCGAGGTGTTGGTGTGGGAGAAGTCTGTAGCAGCACCAGCATTTCCAGTATGTAGGACTGGATGCTGGGCTGGTTGTTAGGGGATGCGGGAAGACGCATGTACCTGCGGTAACAGCGGATTTTAGCATGGGGACTGTGTCTCTCCAACTTGTGCTTGTTTGAACATCGCACTTCAGAGCAAATGTGAAATCCTCCATCCCAGCCACCTCTTCCTGGTGTTTCCACACCACCCAGATGCACATATCTGTCTTTTCAGCCAGAGATAAATCTGAGCGACCTTTTGGGGTGGCCTTCGTGAAGCTGATGAACCCTGATGGAACCACGCTGCAGGATGGGAGGCACGACCTGGTGGTATATAAGGTGCTGCACACAGGGCGAGGTCCAGAACACTTGAGAACACTTTTATCCCCGTGAAACCTGTTTCTACGCTTCCTTTCAGATTTCCAGGGACAAATGTCAGAATCCTCTCAAGGGCCGTATGTGTTTGTCCCTTAGAGTCTACAAACCCAGCAGGTTCTGGGCGGGTCCATCCCTCTCAGGGCAGTTACTTGAATCTCCTGCACTTCCAAAGGGTTATCTTAGCCCCAGCAGGGAAGGGCAGCTTTCTCCCTCGTGACCATCAGTGCCCACTGGGCCTGGTTAGATTGTGGTGGGTTTGGCAGGATGTGATTTTGTATTTCCGGGCACCAGGCACCATGGCTGCGCTCGCAGCCCTTCCTTCCTTTCCTGCCTTTGTTCTTTCCTCCTGTCCTGTCATTGCATCTGTGGAGACTATAACGTATAACATGGATGCCTGAAGGTCTCAGTAACCAGGACTATCCAGGGCAGGAGGAGGCTGTGCAATTGGCAGCTCTTTGAGATGCATCATCTTGAAAACTTTTCCATCAAATCTCCATCATTTGTAATAATTCTAGAAGGTGAAGACAACTGTGTCTCCCTCCCTCACCAAATGAAGTACAGTACTATTTCTAGATTCAAAAAATGAAATCCAACTATATTCTGGAACATAGTATTTACATCTGACAGAGGTTAGGACCTCCCAGTTTACAGCTTATTCCATTTGCATTCTGTGAAAAAAGTTGTTTCTTAGCTCAAATTCAGCCCAGAGATATCGCAGTCTCTGAGGGGGGCTGAGCGGAAATGGACAAAGCCAGGTGGCCAGGTCCACCCTGGGCTGGACCTGGCCCGCCTCCAGGCAGGAGCTCTCTCTCTCGAGATGTTGCCCACTGTCCTGTGTCCCTAACGTGCTTCCTCCTCAGGGTGACAACAAGAAGATGGAGGATGCGAAGTCCTATCTGACACTCCCTGGGACCAAGATGGAAATGGAAGAAAAGGAGCTCCAGGCATCCAAAAGCCAGACCGCCTTTACCCCCGGCAAGGACAGCACAAAGGACAGTTTTCAGATCGCCACCCTCATTTGCTCCACAAAGCTCACCCAGAACGGTAGGCGACAGCGGGGGGCCAGTGAGAGTGACATGGAGGAGCACTGTGCCCGGGGCTCCCGGCTCCGTGGCCAGGCTCACTGGGCCAGACTGCACAGGTGGCAGGTGCCACACAGCTGTCTGTGGTTTGTAGACTCTAGGTTGTGCCTGTCAGATCATCCACGTTTCCTCCGGTCATTCAGCAAGAACTCTAGTGAGGAGAGTTCTGTAAGCCGATGGAACCAGAGGCAAAGGGATGAAGACAAGGGAGCAGTGGGGATGAGCCAGTCTCCTGCTCACCCAGACAAACAGCAGGGATTCCGGTTACAGTCTGTCCCTCCTGTTTTTGTTTAAGTTCTCTGACACAGGCCTCTGCCTGTAGCCCAGGCCAGCCTTGCGCCCACCTCCTCTGCCTCAGCCTCCCAGTGCCCAGCAGAGTGCTCTTCCTTGTCTGTTTTTCCCAAGAATTCAAGAATTTTTCATAAAATCCTCAAACAGCTCAAATGAAGCTTCGTTTTTATTTGTCCTTCAAATCTCTGATGTAGCCGCGGCCTCTCCTGCACACCACCGGCACTCCATAGCCAACAGTGGCTTCTTACGCTAACCTGTGTCACCCAAGCGTCCCGCTGGAGTTACTAGGCTGGCCTCCAGCTTCAGACTCTTCTGCCTCAGTGTCCTGGGTAGCTAAAATTTCAGGCATGTGCCGACCTGCCTGGGAGAAATGAAGCTGAGGCGGGATGATCATGAGTTTGAGGCCAGCCTGAGCTCTGAGTAAGGCCCTGTCTCAAAGTAAACAGTGAAAGGGGGTTCAGGGTATGTAGCTCAGTCCAAAGACTCTGGCTTTCCCTCTGCAGTACTCCGAACAAAGGAGAGGAGGAAGAGAGGGAAAGAGGAAGGAAGGGAAGGAAAAAAGTACTACAGTATCCGGCCTGAGCATCTAAGTGATAGGATTTGGCTTTGAAAACATATTCCTATCTCCACAGTTTATTACTATCTCTGAAGTTTCTTTTCTTGCTTCAATTATGCAGCCCCTAACTCTCTCCCACAAGTATTACCACTCTGAGTTTGGTGGTTGGCATCCCTTTTTTCTCTTTATAGTTGACCACATATTCGTGTGTTCAGTTTTGCTTGTTTTGCCCCCTTCATATCCATGGTGCATAGGAATTTGCTTGTCTGCTTATTGCTCTGAAGAACCCTAAGGGAGATGAGATAATAAGAGTGTCAAGAACATGGCTTTCAGAACCCTATGAACCTGCAGTCCAATTCCATTTCTCGTACCCTGTAACAGCTTCATGCCCTGTCACAAGTAATTTGACATCACAAAGCCTCGATTTCCTCATTCTCCCCAAAAATGGAAAAATAATTTTTTTTTTTTTTTTTGAGACAGGGTCTCGCTTTGTAGTTCAGGCTGGCCCTGAGCTCACTATGTAGCCCAGGCAGGTCTGGACCTCAGCAATCCTCCTGCCTCTGCCTCCCCAGTCCTGGGATTACAAACGTGAGCCACCATGCCCAACATTGTGGTGTATGGTACTGATTGGTAGTGGGCGTGAGTCACCACGCCCGGTGTTGTATGTGGTAACCGGGGATTGAACCAGGGACTTTGCACTTGCTACGCAGGCACTGGAACCACTGAGTTAAATCTCTGGCCCAAAATTATTATTTCTATAGTGCAGTTGTGGTGGTACAGTGAATTGATTGGTGGCTATATATAAACCTCTTCTCCTGAGCTGCTCAGACAGTGAGGAGGGAAAGAGGACGCAGGGAGCAAATTAAAAGAGGAAGGTTCCTTATGAGTTTGAGTGCTGTGTTTTCCCTGGTGCTGGGCATTGAACCCAGGATATTTGTACTGAGCCATCCCCGCAGTGTATCCCACCTTTTGAGACAGGCCTCAGTTGTCCTGGGTAGCCTTATAGGTGCTTGCACTCCTGCTTTAGCCTCCCGAATAGTTGAGATTACAGCCCTGGCCGCTGCCTCCAGCTGCGTGTCCCTGCTTCCTATATTCACTTTTTGTGATTATGTCATTATTTTTTAAATGTGAGTTAGACTCTGCTATTATTTTATGTTCTTATTTGTTAGCAGTTAATTTTTTTTCTTTTTGGAGAATGAGAAAAGACACGCTACTCTGATATAGGGAGGAAAAAGAACAGAGAAGATATTTCTTGTATTAGCTTCTGTCTAAAGCAATTGTCCTTACTGAAAACTTTTTTTTTGAGACACGGTCTCGCTTTGGAGTTGAGGCTGGCCCTGAGCTCACTATGTAGCCAGGCAAGCATTGAACTCATAGTGATCCTCCCACCTCTGCCTCCCGAGTGCTGGGATTACAGGCATGAGCCACCACACCCAGCATTGTGGTATGTGGTACTGACTGCTGGTGGGTGTGAGTCACCACTCCCGGTATTGTATGTGGTTATTGGGATCCAACTCAGGACCTTGTACTTGGTAGGCAGGCGCCGGAACCACTGAGCTAAATCTCCAGCCCTTTACTGAAGTCTTTTCTAGCTATGTCGTGAAATGGTCTGGATTGCCCCCTCTGACATTTATGGTTTGTCACCCTTCTTCCTAGTTGACCTGTTAGGATTGTTAAATTGGCGTTCCAACTCCCAGAACATTAAACACAACCTAAAGAAGTTAATGGAGGTGGATGGAGGAGAGATTGTTAAGGTATGTTTCTATCTTCATATCTAGGAATATGCCAACTGTATAATTAGTTCCAACTATAAAACAGTCGTCTCTATAAAACTTATCTATATTGCTAAGCAAGGGTGCTATTTTTAAAAATGTTACTTTAAAAAAATGGAGTTAAAGCCGGGCGTGGTGGCTCATGTCTGTAATCCCAGCACTCGGGAGCCAGAGGCAGGAGTTCGAGGCTTGCCTGTGCTACATAGTGAGCTCAGAGCCAGCCTGAACTACAAAGCGAGACCCTGTCTCAAAAAAAAAAAAAAAAAAAAAAATGGAGTTAAAAATGTTACTTTACAACATGGAGTTGAATGAACTAAAATGACCTCTCTCTCTTTCTACCTTCAGTTTTTACAAGATACATTAGATGCACTTTTTAACATTATGATGGAAATGTCAGACAATGAGACATATGACTTCCTTGTGTTTGATGCTTTGGTAAGCAAGGAAACATATTCCTAGTGTGTATGACCTAGTGTTTGTTCTGCAACTATGGGGTTTTTGGTGTCTCCTATCATAAGCAATTGCCACGAATCTTTTCCTACATAAATATTTGCATACATCATTGTGACTTCTTCAGGCTAAGTTTCCAGAAGCAAAATAACAAACAGATAATTGGTTCTCCAGGGCTTTCTTTCTGTTTCCGTTAGATCTCACTTTTCACTGTGCTTTCCCTTTCTCATTAGGGAAACAGATTTAAGTTAGAAACCAGGAAACATTTTAACTCATTTTACCATTGTCGAGTGAAAACTGAAGAGAAACTTGTGTTCAGGCAAGGAAGGCTGAACTCACAGGGCAGAGAAGACACTCAGCATTGTTAGGTGCTGTGTGTGGCCCAGAAGCAACTGAACTTGTCACACAAAACACTGAAACCCATTCCAAGGGTAGAAGTCAGGACAGAGATAAGCAACAGTTAGAAACTGGGAAGGGTAGAGGCATTGGTGGAGGAAGTGGACACATCCTCAGCAGCCATCATTTCCTTCTTGTTTTGGGAGAAGTTCAGCGCAGTTTGACCTGAACATACTAGCTGAGGGAGAAGGTCCGTCCCAGCCGTGGGTCACTCTCCCTTTTGGAGAAATTGCTAAGTTTGGTTAGGAGTCAGGATGTGGACGCTAAGGATGTCAGCCTAGGAGGGAAGATCAGGGTCCATTTTCTGGGCCAGTGAGACCAGGGATGATGAGCGCTGTGGCCCAAGATCTGGACATCAATCCCCAGGGACAGAGTGGCTGGCCGTGGGCGCATGTGCAGGTCCCCAGTGCCCAGGCCTGCACTCCCCATCATACAGAGGTGCAGGGCGGTTATTTGTAGATTATGAGCCTCACAGCCATAGGAGGTAACATGTGGGGAGAGTTGGGAGCCAACAGCACTGCAGTCCAGCTTGTTGGAGATACTTGCACTGGACTCAGGAGAGAAACAACGTGGGCAGTTTCCTCAGCCCTGTCCTTGGGTTAGACATGACTGCAGAGGAACTGTTTCCATATTCCCCTCCTACTGTGCTTTTTTGATTCTGGATTTCAGTTACATGTGCGAAACTTCTCACCCTGGGACACAATGGCTCCCCAGGCCCAGGGGTGCTGGTTTATATTGGTCTGTTTATACCAGGGGTGGCGAACCTTCTAGAAGGTACGAAGAGGTTGTCATGCAAGAGGTGACAGAACGCCTAGGACTGTATAGTGCCGCCAGTGATATTTTTCTACTTTGGCAGGTATTTATTATTTCACTGATAGGAGACATCAAGTTCCAGCATTTTAATCCTGTACTTGAAACCTACATTTACAAGCACTTCAGTGCCACTTTGGCCTATGTGTAAGTATGACTCAAGGGGACATCCGTGTGGTTGGAGTGTTGAATTTGTGCTCCTCAGCTGGAGCTTGAAAAAGGCAAGGAACTTGAATTCAGTACCATGGCCTTGAGTGCAGAACCTGCTAAGTATTCTACCTCTGAAAAGGTGCCTGGTTCAGACCCTTCCTTCCAGATGATATCTCTCTACCAATCCAGAAAAATAGTAGTCGAAGCCAGTTAGGAGCAAAGCGAGGACAGAAGGGCAAACTGAAGTTCTTAGGAAGCAAATGTCACTGACATGCACACCAGTGGGGGTCAAATAATGCATCAAGCGAGACCAAGTCTAACAGGAACAGGTCATGTCCTCAGCCCTACTCTATGGGTGCCATATGGGATCAATTACTCATGGCCTATGAGGTTTGATTTTTCTTTCTTTTGCATACAAAGAAGTCACTTCCACATTTCTCCTAGTGCACTCTTCTTTTTACATTTGGCTTGTGAAACCCTGAATAGAGAAGGCAATTGATGCTCCCCGTGTTTCTCCCTAGAGTTCTCAGGTCACCATGGTGTGTGTCACCTGTCACCTGCATCTCCTGGCACTGCAGTCATGGTACAGAGCAGCGCAGTAAAGAGTGGCAGGAGCGTAGCTGGGGTTGGATGATGACTTACACCAATTGCTGCTGGCTGCTGGGTCAGACCAGGTCACTGATACCTGGTGTTCTTTCCCAAAGGCAACAAGCATGGCAATATAGAAGCACCATCCCATAAAGGAGGTGTCGTGTAGTGTAGTCACCACCTAACACAATGGCATGATGCCCATTGGTTGGGGAGGCAACACCATACCAGCACAAGCAACCTACCTTCCCAGCTAGCAGCCTCACTTTCCAAGTTGGCAGCAACTACAGGTTCAGTCCTGTCAACTGTGGGTCTTACTACAAGTAGCCAAATGTAGTCCCCAACTAGTAACATCTGGGCTTGTCCATAGTGCTTGATTAATTTCATATGTTTCCTTGGATTCTGTGCTAATTCTAGAAAAGCTCATAGATTCTCATAAGGAAAAATCAAAATATCTGAACCTTCAAAAGATTGAGATCAAGACTATCCCTAGTCCAGAGATTGGAAAGTCACAAAGAACAATTTTTCTTTTCTTCTTTTTTGGTACTGGGAATTGAATTCGGGATCTTGTGCTTACAAGGCAGGCGTTGCACCACTGAGTTCATTCCCTGGCTACAAGATATGTGGTCTGAAATCTCAAAAGGGTCTGTCTTTGGGCATGTCCAGAACCACGGCTGTTCTAAAGAGCTGGACTGAGCTCTTCTCCCCACACTCAGGAAAGTTCCCATCTGGTGCTGCATGTATGGGCCCCAAAGGGTTGGGGCAGAGTGGAGAGCATTAGGTTTTTTTTTTTTTGAAATTTGAATCTTTATTGGACCTTATATATACACATCATGATCACACACAATATTGAGAATTTGTACCAGCATATGACACAATTCTCACTTTTTCCCATTAACCATCCCACCTTACAACCCCCTGCCCCATACACATATTTTTATTACCATCATATTTTTTCTTCCCCTTGTTACTTCTACACCCAATTTCCCTTTGAATATTTTCTGTTTCACAATATCTACTGTGTATTCTAGAGTTCATTTACATCTTCAATTTCTCATACCAGAAAAAAAGATACGATATTTACAGATCTGTGACCTATTTATTTTCCTTATTAGCATTAGGTTTTAAGCTGATTCCCTTCAACTGTTATCACCTCTCCTTTCCAGGGACATCTGAAGATGTCTCTTGTGGGTCAGAGATTAAAATACCCCCCTACTTTGACTATTTTCAACTCTTTCATTGCTTGAGTCTTATTTCTAAGGAGGAAAATTTCCACCATTTGTAAGCAAATAGCAAGCTCCAAGCCTACACTGCAGTTGCGGAAACTAAGTTTCAGAGGTGCTGGTTTTCCTGTTAAGAGCATTGTCTAAGGGATGTGATGGAAGCTCCAAATGCCGCTTCACAGGGCACCTCCTTCCCGCGGTATATAGCGCACCCTGCATCTGGGTACCATGTTGCCCATTGGCTTGATTCTTCTTTTTTTTTGTTTTTAAGGAAACTCTCCAAGGTGCTGAACTTTTACGTGGCCAATGCCGACGACTCCAGCAAGACAGAGTTGCTCTTTGCGGCCTTGAAGGCCTTAAAGTATTTGTTCAGATTCATCATCCAGTCGCGAGTGCTGTACCTGAGGTAACAGGCAGCATGCTTTGCCCCAGCTCCGTCCTCTCCACACAGCGTTCCTCCCTCCTCCCGAGCAGTTGATCATGGATTTCCCGAATTCCCTAACTCTAGTGCCGAGGGTGATAGTGGATTCTGGGCCCATGGTGGAGGCCCACGTGACATCCTTGTGCCTCAGCCCAGTGCTGAGGTGGTCACAGCTTAGCAGGACTGAGAGACGCTGGTGGGCAAAGTGCCCTGGCAGGAAGCCATTTGTGGCAAGGACAGCTGGAGGGAGGCAGGTTCCTGTGGCCAGTAAAGTGCTTGGATTTTATTCCAGGTGTTGTGGGAGGCACTGAGGGACTTTAACTGAAAGGCAGTAAAATCTGGTTTTTGTTCTATGCTTTGTGTGGAAAAGGACTATGGAAGGCTCCGAGTGACAGGCAGAGGCTGCGTCTTGTGCTGCTGCAGGTCGGGTGTGGGCACAGTGGCTCTGCCTGGGGTGCAGACAGAGAGAGAGACTTCAGTAGGAGCAGGAGCCAATGGGACTCGCTCTGGATCTGATGGGGCCACAAGAGAGTGGCGAGGATCTGGCAACCTCAGGGTGGGTGGGTAGTGGCGCTGTTCATTGCAGCTTGGAACACTTAGCACCCAGTAGGCCATCAAGTGACTTATCTTTTGGGTATATGTTGAGATACTCTAAGAACTAACATCCAAGTAATGTTCTTTTCAGTTCTGGCAAGTGGGTAACTTGAGTTTTACTTGTCACCTTCTGATACTGAATTGTTTCTCTGGTGTGAGCAAGTGAAGGTGTAAATGAGGACTAGAATGATGGAATAATTTTCTTTTTTTTTTTTTTGAGACAGGGTCTTGCTTTGTAGTTCAGGCCGGCTCTGAGCTCACTATGTAGCCCAGGCGAGCCTTGTACTCAGCAATCTTCCTGTCTCTGCCTCCCGAGTGCTGGGATTACAGGCGTGAGCCACCACGCCCAGCACTGTGGTATGCAGTATTGATTAGTCATCAGTTTTCTGCACTTTGGCCATCTCATAGGTGCAGTGGTATTCTGTTTTAATCTACATTTCCTTGATCACATATGATACAGTGTATCATTTTTTTTTTTAAGACAGGATCTTGCTTTGTTGTTCAGGCTGGCCCTGAGCTCACTATATAACCCAGGCAAGCCTCAAAGTCTGCAATCCTCCTGCCTTTGTCTCCCGAGTGCTGGGATTACAGGCATAAGCCACAGTTGGTGGGTGTGAGCCTCCACGCCCAACATTGTATGTGGTTATGGAGGATCAGGGGATCGAACTCAGGACCTTGCACTTGCAAGGCAGGCGCTGGAACCACTGAGCTAACCCTCCAGCCTGGAATAATTTTCTTAAGAGAGTTCATATTCTGTGATTACCGCAAAAGCTGCAAGTTGTATATCCCTCATCTAAAATGCTTGGGACCAGCTGCATTTTTAGGTTTCATATTATTTCAGATTTTGGAATATTGGCATATATATATGTATGTATATGTATATATATACATATATATAATACATACATACATACATATATATATATACACACACACACAGATATCTAGAGAACAAGATCCAACTCTAAGTATAAAATTTATATTTCATATACATCTTACGCACAGACCCTGAAGGTGTTTTGCGCAGCGTATTAGTATGTCTGTGTTTTGACTGAGGCTATCACAGGAGGTCAGGTGTGACATTCTGCTCTTGTGGTACTAGAAAGTGCTCAGAAAGTTTTGGATTTTAGAGGCTTTTGGATTTGGGGTTTTCAGATGGGGGTGCTTGTGGTGTGTAGGTAAATGGAGGATGACTAAGTTTACTTGCGCATGTATGTGTATGTTTGTTTTTGTACATAAAATGCTGAATTCATCCTCCCTACTCTTGACCGTTCGGTGTTGAAGTTGGCAGGTGGTATGTAAGCCCATGTTTGGCTTCTGAAAATTGGCCAGCACCTTTTTGATTTCTACATGGAGAAAAGAATCAACTTCTGAGTTGAGTCGATGGGCACCTATCAGGAAGAACAGTAGGTGCTTTGATACATGCATGTCCATGTCAGTGCAGTGGGAGGCACTGTGATAAAGACAACAGCAGCAGCAGTGGGCTGAGAGGAGGCCGACAGGGTTTAGACCCTTTCAGGGTTGAGCAGCTTCTGTAACCACTATAGAAATCTCAGCTCACATGATCAAGGCTTGATTAGGTGAGTCTTGCTGAGTCACTGAGTTTCCCAGGTAGGCTCTAAATTTGTGACCCTCCTGTTTTGGCCACCTAGAATGCTAGGATTACACGTGAGCACATTCTGTAGTCATCATTATAGAGTAAATAGGCTAGGTTGTTGAGGGAGAAGGGAGGAAGGATGCTGAGGGGAGAAGGTGGTGGGTGTGCTGTGTCAGGTACATCTGTTGGGTCCTTGACTGATGAGCTGAGAACACAGTATGCAGAGCTTTCCTATCGGACACTGGGATAATCTGCTGTTCTCTGTCCCACCGGAAATGCCCATAAGCCACTGGGACAGAATGCATCCCTCTGCTCAGGGCCTCCCAAACCACTTCCAAGAAGTCCTTACCAATGGGCTGATCTTCACTGACCAACTGGAGAGCAATGTGTTAGGGCCTTGCTCACTAATGACCAGCCTCTTTTGTCTAGGAAGTAATACCCTTTACATCTATCAAATGAACCTGGTCCCTTCCAGGCCACTGTAGAGCACCCACAAAATGTCTGTCTGCACAGTGTGAGGTGGTGACCAGCATGGCATTGACTTCAATGTTGGATTTTTTTGTTATTACATTTGTTTGTTTGTTTTTGAGGCTACAGATCTATTTTAAAGTTTATGTTGAAAGTGGAAAACCCTGAGTATTTTTCTCTTTTTGCTTTTAAGATTTTATGGCCAGAGTGAAGACGGGGATGAATTTAATGACTCAATCCGCCAGTTATTTCTCTCCTTCAATATGCTGATGGACAGGCCTCTGGAGGAAGCTGTGAAGATCAAGGTCAGCCTGGAGCCCTCATGGGTGACTTCAGGACACAGATGTCCTGAATAACTTAGGACTGGTCCTGCTGGAGAGGAGTAGAGTGATCCTGCTTACGGGAGTCTTCATAGGACGTAATAGCAAGTGAAGAAAGAAACCCAAATTGTATTTTCAGTGGTAACTTAGCACAGATGAGCTGCTTATGTAGATACCACTGTGGGACTCCTGATTCTACCCTGCTCATCCCCATGCTGGCACAAATCATCATTTTCCATATTTTTTATCATTTTCTATTTTTGATTTGTCTCATTTTTTCAGAAGGGCAAAGTTACAAGTATCTTCATCAGCCAGCAATTTCGTTAAAAAGAGAAATAACACCCAATCCCAGGAGGGCCAGCTTGAACTTAGTCATGTATTCATTGTTCTTTATGTGAGGGAGAGTTCAAGAATTTAACTGCCTCCTTAGAAAGATAATTCCAAATGAGTAGGAGGTACAGGATTATCGACATGGAGAACTCCAGTTCATGGGGAGAGACAGAGCGGTGTCTGCTGTACTTTCCAGAGTGGGTGTTACAGCGTCCTTGTGTTCAGCAGCGTCAGGTTTGCACTTCACCATGATGTGTCTGTGTCCAGTTTCCTAGTCCAGATCAAAGCACAGCCTTTTCTTCCCTGGATCAAGCAGTAAGTTCTGTGTTGTCTCGCTTGGCAACTGACCCTGCCTTTGTGTTTTTCTTACAGGGTGCAGCATTGAAGTACCTTCCTGGCATAATTAATGATGTCAAGCTCGTGTTTGATCCCACCGAGCTCAGGTGAGCGGCACAGAGCTGTCTGTTCCCGGCTCTGACTGAACAGCGGTGCCCTGCCTGGCGGGGGCCTCGGCTGCGGACTTGCTGTGGCTGTCCTAAGTATCCCCTGGACCCCTTGTTGTGCTGAGTTCTGTGGGAGATACAGTAAACCCACGAAACCTGTCCTTGAGGGAGTTTGGCACTTTCTCTGGGGAAACAAGACATGCAGAAGTCAAATTAACTCCGAGGGAAAGGACATAATCACACTCCTCCAGCCCTGCTGCGCTGGAGTGCCCAGGAGTGCTGTCAGGCTGTGATCAGCATTGGAAGGGTGAGGGGGCTCTTGCAGGAGCTGAGCTTCAGGCAGGCCTGGAAGGCAGTTGGCGGTGTCCCTTCCCTGTGGGGAGCAGGCATGGGGAGCCCTAGGGGCGTTCTCATGTTCAGGCCACGTGTGAGTTTTCCAGTGAGCTCCATGCAGATGTCAGTGGAGGAGAAATAGCGGTGAAGATGCCTTATGCCCGGCAGAACATGAGCGAATGCTGACCCTGGGCTTTGTCTTCCAGCATGCTCTTCTGCAAGTTCATTCAGAGCATCCCAGACAACCAGCTGGTCCGGCAGAAGCTCAACTGCATGACCAAAATAGTGGAGAGCAGCCTTTTCCAGCAGTCGGGTGAGTCCGCCCCCAGCGGCCGCTCCCTGCAAAGCAGTTTTATTTCCGAAGTGCCCAGCACTCCCTTGCTGCTGTGTCTGAAGTATCACTAACAAACTGGCAGTTTGTTAGAGCCTGAGGGCCTCTGAGACACCCGTTGGAAGAAGCGGAAGTCAGTGTAGTATTTCTAGTAGTTTCCAAAAAAGCAAAGTCATGCATTTAAACTTGAATTAGAGTGATAGCAGGTGGTTCATTTGTCCGGAGAAGTTTGTCCTAAATGAGGACAAAAAATGACAAGCAAGTAAGAAGGGTGACCTCTCTAAACAGACTTCCTTTGTTCAACTTCTACTCGGCATAAACTCTCCAGCCAGGGCCTGGGTAGTGGAGATGCAGCCTGTGCCTGGGCCACTGGTGTAGCTTAGGGAGCCAAGTCCAGCTTCTCTTCTCGCGTCTGTGTCTGTATGGTCAGGGCTGGGGCTCAAGGGCCTGTGTAGATGCAGGAGGTCTGATCCCCAGCAATGCCAAAAAACTTTAAGTTAACATTGTGCTGAGTGCTGACGTTCATAGGCAGGAATGTATTTGTGGGAACCAGGGTTGAGTGAAGCTCCTCGGGGGCCAGCACAGCCAGCCTTGCAGGTCTGGAGAGTCGCAGGGCGCAGGCAGCATGGGCTGTGAGCCACTGCGTCTGTCCCCTCCGCAGAGTGCAGAGACGTGCTGCTGCCCCTGCTGACAGACCAGCTCAGCGGCCAGCTGGACGACCACGCAAGCAAGCCAGACCATGAGGCCAGCTCACAGCTGCTCAGCAGCATCCTGGAGGTGCTGGACAGGAAGGATGTGGTGAGTGGCATCGTCCTCCACACTGTGTGGCCCAGCCTGCCCTCAGGCTCAAAGGAGGGCCTCTGAGGCCTTCCCAATGCCAGGGAAGCCGTGCTCACTGCAGAGAGGCCAGAGGCCACCCTCCCCAACCCCTGCCCCCGCCCCTGTGCAGATGATGTGTTCCCGGCGAAGTCAGCTGCTCCCGGGCCCTGTGTGGGCCTCTCCCTGCCACCACTCGGGGAAGCCCACAGCTGTGCAGGGCCTGCAGAGACGCGGGTCTCCGCAGACACTTCTGCCCTCCGTCCTCATGTGCCCGACTCCACTGCAAACACTTCTGCGCATCTGAGGTCCATTTCTGTGCTCTCTGAAACAGCTTCTTTCTCCGGACTCTCGTGGAAACTGTTCTGTTAGTTTGCATCTCCTCCATGACCTGGACCTCACCGTACCTCCTCAAAATACAGGGCTGCACCTGCCAGGGCTCCCTAGTTCCAGAGAGAGCCCTGCCTGGGGCCTGGCATGCCCCAGGAGAGGCTGGAGAGCCCCAGAATGAATGCATGCGCTGGAAGTTGAGGCTCAGAAGCCAGCATCTTGCCCACACCACCCCATGGTGGCTGCAGGCAGGGAGAAGATCACTCTGGTTGTGCCCACCCCCCGGCTCCACCAGTGTCTTTAGATCCTGTGCAAGGAGAGGCAGAGATCACCCTGCTCCTCCCATGGCTGAACCCTCAGTGCCCCTGTCCAGTCCAGTCTCTCCCACATCTTACCTCACACTCATCATTTCCCTGGCTCTGGCTATGCAGCCCCAGGTCTCAGAGACACAGGAGGACCCCACTGTGGTCTCCAGTCACTCCCCAGCCTCACCCCCTGCATGTGTGATATACTATTTGCACTTTTTTCTTTTTCTTTTTCTTTCTTTTTTTTGAGATACTGTTCCAGTACATTTCAGGGTGACCTTGAATTCACTAAGTAGCTGAGGATGACCTTGAACTTGGGGTGAACCTCCTGCCTCAGCCTCCCATGTACTGGGATTACAGGCATGCACTATAACGACTAACTTGTAGTCTTTATTTGATATTTATTCATTAGAGATCATCCTCCCTCTTTTTATTTGTTTAAATGTGTTCCTAGGACCATAGTGGAGTAAATTTTCCAAGAAATGTTTTGATTAGGGATTTAATACCTGACCAAATACTTTACCACAAATAAATAAATGCAACTGGAGGGAATTAAAAGAGAAAGAAACACTTGTGGAAAGCGCAGGCTCTCTTCATGATACAGACTTGAGAAGGGTACTCGGCTGCAAAGTGCTGAAGGTTGCTCTCTTATAGAGGGAGGGTTTGTAGGGTGAGAAAGGGCATGAGTGTGGTGAGGGCCTGTCATTCTTAGGACCTGGGCTTTGAGTCTGTGGTCCCTGGTCCATCTTGTGTCTGTGCAAGGCTTCCCACTCCCAAGGCCGAATGCCCTTGAGCAGGAAGCTCTCACACAGCAAACAGATGCAGTGGGCTTCCTAATTACAGGTCATAGAAGGATGTGGGTAAGGGTCACAGCTCCTGCGAAGTTTCTGCTGGCTTTTCCTTAGAATGACCAATCACAATATGAACCTAATTAATTTTTAAAGTGACTCAGTAATTATTTAAAGTAGTAAAGTGCAGTTCTAAGCCATATGCATTTGGCAACGTTATACTGAGCACCGTGGCTCAGCCATGATCCAGGAAGCCCATGTCTAGATTCATCTGAAGCCTGAGGGTCAGGGTATCTGTTTTCTAGCCCCGGGGTCAGCTCTCAGCTCTCAGATATTCCTAGGAACATCTCAGTGCCTCCGTTTCCTGTTCTGTAGAGGTAGGACCTGCCTTGTATGACTGCAGAGCATGGTTGTAATATCGCTGACTATCTCTCTCCCCCTGGGAGGGTCCCTCAGCAAGGACCAGAGCGAGCCTGCTCGGCCCACACACCTTCCAGAGCACTGCAGCAGGAGCCACAAGTTCACATCCCCGTGGGGAACATGGTGACATAATGACCTTGTCTCAAATTTAAAAACAAAAAGAAAGCTGGGGACGTAGCTCAGCGCAAAGGCCTAGGGTTGAATCTTTGGTGTTGCAAAAACAAGCAGACAAACAAAACCAGGCGTGGGAGTATTAGGTCTTCGGCAGGTGGACTTGACCAGCGTTGTCAGTCATGCTCCTGTTAGTCCTCAGAGCCATTGAAAACAATTGATCTTGGAGCGCTGTCACAATAATGACTCCAGTGAGCTTGTAGGGGTCATGGTGGTGTTTCACATATTTGTTTACCCCACACAGATTTTTCAGTGTGACCCAATTCAGCATGTTCCCTTCTCCTCTCTCAGGGGACTTGAGGTACACATGACAGTAGACACATTTTGCAAATGTCACTTATCTGTGAAAGCTAAAAACATTCAGCCAGGCGTGGTGGTGCATGCCTATAATCTAGTGCTTTGGGAGGCTGAGGCAGGAAGAGTACAAGTTTGAGTCTAGCCTAGGCAATTTAGTGACTTCATGAGACCCTGTCTCAAAACAAACCAGTTACACTCACAGAAGCAGAGGCTAGAATCAGTTACCTGGGAGGGGTGCAGGAATCTTGGTGAAAGTGCATTCAGTCCGTCAGAAGACCAACAGGTTCAGCCAGTGTAGTGCGCGGTGCACAGCCCAGGTGTGATGGGTGTGTTCATTTGCCTGTTGTAATCATTATAGAATATAAGTAGAACATATCTACTTATCTTGGATACATTGTGTTATTTTGCAAATTAAATATTTTTAAATAATATAACCAAATATTAAGCAAAAATTATGTGGCCATGATTTAGTCATTGGAAAATTAAGTGGGATCTTGAATTACCTGTCATGATGAAGATTGGACAGAGCCCTGAAAAACTCAAGACAGACGCGTGTAACATGCAACAACAGAAGAACGGAGAAGTGAGATCAGAGCCACGTGCTGGGCACTGTTTTGACCACTGGCCCAGTTAATACCTGTAAAGCAGTCGTAATTATCCTCTTAGTGCAGCTTTAAAAATGAAAGCTCTCCCAGCACTAAGGAGGCAGAGGCAGGAGGATTGCTGAGTTCAAGGCTTACCTGGGCTACATAGTGAGCTGAGGGCCAGCCTGAACTACAAAGCGAGACCCTGTCTCCAAAAAAAAAAAAAAAATGAAAGCTCAGTGAAGCTGAATAATGGCGCAAAGTCAGAAATTCAGTCTTCAACTCAGGAGGCAGATGAGGCCAGGTCCAGTCATGGTCGGGTTCTCATACAGGCTCTCCTCCTCTCACAAGCCTGCACCCCTGTGTGTGCATGCGTGTGTGTGTGCGTGCGTGCATGTGTGTGTGTGTGTGTGTGTGCACGCACGCGTATGCACACGCATGAGTGTAAAAGCAAGAAAGACGCTGGGGTCTGAACCAGGGCCCTCACTGCGCTCCGTCCCCAGCCCCTTTTTGCTTTTTGAGACAAGCGCTCACTCAGTTTCCCAGGCTGGCCTCGAACTTGCAAACCTCCTTGCTCAGCCTTTCAGGCTGCTGGGATCGCAGCTGTCCAGACCACAGGAGACATTACATGTTGGATGTCTTTGCTTTCTTTTTTTTTTTTTAGTTTATTTTTATCTTTATTGGTACATTGTACGCGCATATCATGAACACACTCAATATTGGGAATTTGTACCAGTATATGACACGATTTAGGGCCCTGCGCTCCCGACCTGGTCTAACATTACCATGGGCCCTTGGGGTAAGGATTTCAGAGGATCACAAAACCTCTCGGCTCGAATCTCTTTTCCCGTCCTCTCCTCACCGATGGTGATGGGAGCATTGAGGCTCTGCAGCTCCCAGCTGCTCTGCAGCGCAGCTGTGCGCCAGCCCTGGGCCTCCCCCAGCTGACTGTGGCCACAGAAAGCTCCCAGCACCCTGAGCTGCCCAGGCCTTGGGACACGGTACACTCCTGTCACCCACACTCACCTTCTCCATGACTTATGTGACCGCTCTGACTTGGTTTCCATTGCGAAGTGACACGTTGCTCCGTGACACCGTCTTCCCTGCCACAGAAGAGTTTGCTCCATAGGATAAAATAAAATGGGAGCCACAGAGAAAACTGCTTTGTGCAAGGTGCCCCCGGGAGGCTGAGTCAGGCAGTGATGTCACCTCCTGTTTGCCTCCCACAGGGCCCCACGGCCACGCACGTCCAGCTGATCATGGAGCGGCTGCTGCGCAGGATCAACCGCACGGTGATTGGGATGAGCTGGCAGTGTCCCCACATTGTGAGTTTCTCTCCATTTGCCTCTGGGGGCCCATGGCTCAAGATGAACCCCACACAGACCCTCACGTCATGCTTTGCAGGGTTCTTATTGGGCACATCTCAGTTCTGATGTGGGTAGAACCATGAGCCCCTTTAGGTTCAAGGGAAAAAGGACAAAGGAGTCAGACGAGGCAGACGGAGCACACCTGTAATCTCAGCACACTAGGAGGCTGAGGCAGGAGGACACTGAGTAAAGAAAAAAAATGAAGAAAAGATGTACAAAGAGACATGGGTACAGTAAAAAGACAAATACAAATAAATAAATAGCTGGGGCTGGAGGGTTAACTCAGTGGTTCTGGCGCCTGCCTCGCAAGTGCAAGGTCCTGAGTTCGATCCCCGGAAACCACATACAACGCTGGGCTTGGAGACTCACGTCCACCAGCAATCAATATTGCATACCACAGTGCCGGTTGTGGTGGCTCACACCTCTCATCCCAGCACTCGGGAGGCAGAGACAGGAGGATTGCCAAGTTCGAAGCTTGCCTAGGCTACATAGTGAGCTCAGAGCAAACCCGAACTACAAAGTGAGACCCTGTCTCAATAAATAAATAAATAAATAAATAAATAGCTGAATGTAGCTTATCCTGGTTATTCAAAAATTAAGGATTAGAGATTACATTAACAAAATATATTAATTCAATAAAGGCAAAAAAGCCTTATGATTCCCTCTGTAAACTTTGAAATGGTGTATGATCAGTTAAATGTCCATTCTGAGTTAGTAAGAAGTGGAAACTTTTTAAAAATTTAATTTAATTTATTGGTACATTATATATACACATCACAATTACACTCCACATTGAGAATTTGTACCAGTATATGACATAACTTAATTCCCATTTTCCCGTTTCCTTATCCACCCTACAGCCCTCTCACCCCTATATACATAAGCTTTGTTTCCTTTTTGTAACCATCAATTTTTTTCTTTCCCTTCATTATTTACCCCTAAACCCCATTTCCCTTTGAATATTTACTATTTCACAATATTGATCATGCATTCCAGAACATATTACAATTTCAGTTTCTCATACCAGAGAACAGATAAATATTTACACATCTGTGACCTATTTATTTCACTTATGAGTAAGTTCTTAAGGTACATCCATTTGAGTATAAATGACTCGACCTCATCATTCTTTTTTTAAAAATTAATTTTTATTGGTACATTATATATACACATCATGATCACACTCAACATTGGGGAATTTGCACT
>PVIC010030411.1:0-21891 GCA_004025085.1 Thryonomys swinderianus
GTATATGTTTATTCACATATTATAAATATATTAACATAATATCATGATTGTATAATAGTGTATAATTATGATTATATAATAATTATACATTTTAATATGATCATTGTTATGTTATTATGTAATATATATTATATAATTACATATTATATATTAATACAATTAGTATATTAATTATATAGTATATATGATATATAATATATTAATTATATTAGTTGTGTATTACACATTTATATATTATATAATTTATTACATATTTAAATAGAATATATATTTTATATGTATACATACATGTTGTGTATATACATGATACAATACGTGTGTGTGTGTGTGTGTGTTTTGGAGAGGAGAGCATAATTCAACCCATAACAGTAGATAAGAGAGAAATATTTCCCAACTCATTTATGAGGCCAGTAGCATTATGCAGTGTATCAGTAGGCTTTCCTGTTGTTGAGACAAAACTCCCAACCTTTGTAACTTGAAGAAGGAAATGGATCATTTCGCTTGCAGTTTCAGAAGGTTCAGTCTCTGCCTGACAGACTCCAAGCCAGGAGCACCACAGTAGAAGAGTACAATGGAGGAAAGTCATCCGGTTGAGGGAGGCCAAGAAGCAAAGCAGAAGTACCCAAGAGAAAGGGGCCAAGGGCCAGCCATGGTGCTCACAATAACACGTCCATGACACACGCTGACACCCAGGATTGTGCTTCCCTAGTCCCTAGATGGCTCTCGAGACACTGAAAATGACAATTGATTTAATTATCACACCCAAGAATTGAAGCAGAGACACACCAGGAGGCAGAAATGCAGACCAATTGTCCTCAAGAAGATAGGTGTCAAAATCTTTTAAAAATAGGGATAGCAAACTGAATTCATAAACATGTTTTTAAAGTTGCATAACTTGGACCAACTGGGGATTACTGCAGGAAAGTTAGGTTGACATCTGAAAATAAATTAACATAATATGCCAAATTGATAAAAGTACATGCTAAAGTACACATCAGATGATCATTTCAATCCACCAACAATTAATAATGGAAAAAGCAGAGTACAAAATAGAAATGGCAGCCAGGCATAATGGCTCATGCCTGTAATCCCAGCACTCAGGAGGCAGAGGCAGGAGGATTGCTGAGTTCAAGACTTGCCTGGGCTACATAGCGGGCTCAGGGTCAGCCTGAACTACAAAGTGAGACCCTGTCTCAGAAAACAAACAAACAAACAAAACACAACCAGAAATGGCAGAACTTTCCAAAGCTGAAAAAGAATTTCTACAAAGAAGCCTACAGCTGGGTTATACTTTATGATAAAATACTCAAACCTCTTCCCTGAATATCAGGAACAGGAAAAGAATGTGTTTTTCACATTACAGAAATTTTTAGCTGTAGTAGGTTAAGTAAAAGAATGGGGAAGAGAGAGAGGGAGAAAGAGACAAAGAGGTGCAAACAGGGCAGGAAGATGGGCAGCTGTCACTAGTCATAGATGCGTATAGAAAATCTAATGAAATCTATAAAAATTCTACAAAAATTAGTGAGTAAATCTATAAACACTGCAAGATATAAGCAAAATTCTTTCTATATACTAGCAACAACAAATTATGTATTTGAGAAAAATGAACAAATATTTGCAAATCCTAAAACTCAATCAAGGACTTATACCCAGATCATTCAGAAACTTCTTATATCTCAGTAATTAGAAGACAATTTTTAGATGTGTAAAATATTTTGGTAGATATATCACCCTAGATGGTATGCCTGAGAAGTATATGAAATTATGTTCAGTGTATTTAATTGAAAGGAAATGCTGACAAAATCACAAGATACCACTGACTACACCCCCACTAGATTACCTACAGTTAAAAGATCAATAATACCAAACAATGACAAAGCATTGCTGACATTCTGAAATCATATAGTCAGTTGGGGAAATAGCTGGGAAGTTTCTTTAAAAAGTTAAACCTATCAATTTCATCAATTCCACTAAGTACCTAGGAAAAGAAATGAAGTCTACTGTTTATACAATGACCCATGAATATCAGAGGCAGCATTATTCATAATGGAGAAAAGCTGGGAATAAAACAAATATCCATTAACTCAAGATAGATAATGTAGATGTGGTGTAATTGCACAATGGGACACTACTCAGCAAAAAAAGAAGCACACTACTGATACCACATCATGGGCACACCTCAAAAGTAGTACACTAAATGAAAGAAGCCAGGCACAGGAACACTGCATATTGCATGTTCCATTTAGATGAAATGGCAAGTATTGGGAAATAAAAAGCAGATCAGTGGTTGCATGGGGTTCAGGGTGAGTGTAAGAGCTGCAAATGAACATAAAGGAGATTTATATGCTCTTGGGAAAGTCCTAAATCTCATGGTGATGGTTAGACCATCCCCCATATTTATAGTAGTTTAGCATTTGCTTTGGCTAAATTTTATGTGTGTGAATTCTATCTCCATAGGATATTAAAGTAAGGGAAATAAAAAATGAAAAAGTACTAGAAGAGAAAAGTTGTGCATATTATGAAATACTGAGGAGCAAGTGATATGGGAAAAAAACATTGATAAAATAACATTTTGTGTATATTTTTACTTTATTTTTAATATATTTTCCTGTCTAAAGGAACATGTAAAGTTTATTATATTTTTATAACATGAGAGTATACTGCATTCCAAAAGGAACATTTTAGAGGAGGAACTGACCATTTGCTAAGGGGTAGGTGAAAGAGAAGAAGGAATTGAAAAGAACCACAAGTATTCTTATTCAGAAGTCAGCAGGGTGAGCTGCATGAAGGAAGATATAAAATATCGTTAAGTTTGCTTAAGTTGACAGTCAGCTGGAAGTACACTCCTAAACTCCAACAGGTGTCAGTTTGAAAAACAGATTTAGAAATCATCCACAGGGTTAAAACTGTGAGAGCAAATGAGATCCTCATGAAGCTGAGTACCAAGGGCAAGCAGGACAGGACAGAGCCCAGTGGAACCCTCACCCCGGAGACAGAGGAAGAAAATTTAGAATTTCTAGGCATGGCAGTGCAGGCCTATAATCTCAGCACTTTGGAGGATGAAGCAGGAATCACTGTGAATGAAAGCCCACCCCGGCCTTTACATACTAAATTCAAGGCCAGCCTGAACTACATAGCAAGACCCTGTCTAAAAAAATAAAAAAAGGAAAGAATTGACACAGCTAGGAACCAGAAAAAGTCCCCTTTGCCTTCATGAAATTTACACGTGCAAACAGCTACAGAGATGGGAAACCTAGGTAAAAGGCAACAAACTGGCCATCACGGTGGTATTTCAAACTTAATAATAACAGAAGACACGGTAGGTTTTACCCTTTGACCTCACTCATTACCATAGATTTAGGTTTTGGATTTGAGCTTGTCTTGCTGTTTATACATATTTCTTTTGATGTATATAATACACAACAGGATGGCATAGTTAACTGATTGTCAACTTGAGTAAGAAAGGCCCTTGGATCTGCACAGTTCCAAGCGTGGCTGAGGGGATTTACTGAAGACAGACACCTTGAGAATAGGCACCACCAATAGAAGGTTGTGGCTTGAATGGAATAAAAGGAAAAGGAAAAAGAAAAGCCCATTCTGTTTCTCTGGAGGAGCTCCATCTTCGCCTTTGCTGTGGACAGCCTCTCCTGGCTTCCAGCGCAGGCCTTTCAGCCTTCTACTGCGGAGGCTTCAGCGCCTGGTAGGGACTCTCATGGGACTCTACAATGAGCTCCAGAGCATTGACCTTTGACGGATCCTTCAGATCTCCAGCACATAAACAGACAGCCCTTTTGCATCTTCCTCATGGGACTCTGCAGGCAGCTACTGTGAGCCTAACTTGTAAATGCTTATATATTTATGTGCCTCATATTAAGTCAGTTTCTCTAGTGAGCACTGAATAACACACAACAGTTTCTCCTACCCATGGAGGCTATAATCCGAGACACCCAATAGGTGTCAGAAGCCATAGATATCTACAGATACATTTCCCTTATACACAGACACCTATGATAGTTTAACTTATAGGTGCTGTATGAAATGAAAAGAAGTGTAACAATACACTGAATGGATATTACAGGCATCACTACTTCTTTGGGGCTTCTTCTTTCTACAGCTTTGGGGCTGCTATGAAGTAAAATAAGGGTTTCCTGGATACAGGTACTGCAGAACAGACAACCCATTTGTTCACTGAGGTGGCCACTGCCTAATACATGAGTAGCATGGACTGGACAAGGTAGCATATGCTGGACAAAGGAGCAGGTGGGACTTCATTATACTACTCAGAACAACCTCTTATGAGTTATTTTGGGAATGTTCACTTTAAAAACTTTAAATAATGGTTGACCATGAGTAACTGAAACTCCAGAATTCAAAACCATAGCCAGGCATAGTGGCACATGCCTATAAACACAGCACTTGGGAGGCTGAGGCAGGAAAATTTCCGTGAGTTTGAGGCCAGCCTAGGCTATATAATGAGTGCAAGGTCAGGCTGAACTACATAGTAAGACTCTGTCTCAGGAGGAGGAAGAGGAGAAAAGAAAGCAAAACCTTGGATGAGGGGGGAGACATCAAAAGAATTTAAAAAGCCTTATAAAGAAAGTCTTGTTCCTTACCTCTCCACTTCCCCACAGAAACAACTTTTTTTTTTTTTTTTGCTTTCTTGAGACAGAGTCTCACGTTGTAGTTCAGGCTGGCCCTGAGCTCACTATGGTGCCCAGGCAAGCTGCCGTGAACTCAGCAATCCTCCTGTCTCTGCCTCCCGAGTGCTGGGATGACAGGCGTGAGCCACCACGTCCGGCATTGTGGTATGCGGTGTTGATTGTTGGTGGGCTTGTCTCCATGCCCAGCATTATATGTGGTTACCGGGGATCGAACTCAGGTCCTTGCGTTTGCGAGGCAGGCTCCGGAACCACTGAGCTAACCCTCCGGCCCAGAAACAACTTTTAGTATTTTGCTGGTGTCCAGTAAGAAGAAACTACAAAGGCAACAGAGGAATCTAGAAAAATGTTGGAGAAATACACAAAAGTGAAGGAAAGGGAGTAGAGAAAAAGTAGAAGGAACAAGGGAAGGTGAGACGATGCATAAAGAGATATATAAAATAACCCAGGATGGAGAAGAGAGAGAGAGAGAGAGAGAGAGAGAGAGAGAGAGAGAGAGTGTGTGTGTGTGTGTGTGTAGGGGCTGACATTTCCTGCTTTCCCTGTCTCAGGAGGATTATCTGGTTCATGTCCTGCTCCATCCATTCCCCATGTAGGCCCTGCCCTCGCTCACTGGGACGCGAGGTCTGTGTTCTTTCTTCCTCTAGCCGGGCCCCTTGAGCACCCATGGCCCCAGTCTGGCTCAGGGCGGTGCTATGGTCTGTATCTATCTGTCCCCCCAAAGCCTCATGAGCTCACAGATGGGGTATGGGGGAGGTGGTTGGGCCAGGGAAGTGTAACCCACTGGTGAGTGACAGCTGAAGGTAATGTGGGAGGAGAAGCCAGGATGGCAGTTAGGGTCGCTGAAGTTGTGGCCTGGAAGGGTGAATCTCCCTCCACCTAGCCTTGTTCTCTCACAGTGTCAAGAGCTTTGCTCCTCTGCAGGGCCCTCTGGCACCCCGCCTTGGGGCCAGCAGGCTCTCCAAACTATGAGCTACAATAAACCTCTTTTAACTTATGGTTGTTGGGTTTTTTGCCTCAGTGGTGGGAAAGTCACTAAGACCGGAGGCTCAGGCTCTTGTGTTTCCAACACACTCCACGCTTCTGAGGGAATCTTTTTGAAATAACGGATATTACTAAGACACCTGAAGAAACAGAAATGGAGAGGTGACTGATGTGTCAGTGTTGATTTCCAAAATGCCGATGGTTGTATTCTGATTATGTAAAAGAACAGCCTTCTGAGTAGAAAACACGAAAGCACTGGAAATGATGAAAAATCATGCGTTCAACTTAACTCTCAAGTGCTTCAGAGGAAAGAGTTCCGTGCAATATACTGCAAACTCATTTCAAATGTCCTTAGAAAGCAGTACGTGGGCGAGGGGGATGGTTTGTGTTTGTTCATGGGTTCCTAGGACCAAGAAGAACCCCAAAAGGAAGCGAAGGGTGATGCTTTACTTGCAGGCCTCCAGTAACGTTAGACTGGAAGCACTGGGTTTGCCTCGCAAGACGTAAGCAGGAGCTTTACGCTGCTCACGGTAATCACACGCGTCCTCATTCCGGAGAACAGCAGGACTCCGGCCATCAACCCAGATAAGCCCAGGGGATGGCGGGAAAGTGGGCTTCCGCGGAGAGGGAGCAATTCAAGTAATTAGCCAGTCTTTACGGCTCCGATCGTCTCGCAGGCTCCGCGGGGGCGGGGGGGGGGGGACACATGGCTGCTGTGCAATAAAAGTGATTCTTCATTTTTACGCTCTCTTCTCCTAACTCAAACTTTCTATCCATGCCCAGGGAGGACACTTTTCTTCAGTGTCCCTCGGTGCTCCAGATGGGAAGAGGATGCCGGCTGAGCCACGCCGCGCATGCCGATAAGGCTTTGCTTTGTTTTCAGTTGCAACTGTTGGTTTCTTAATGAAAGCAGTTTCCTTGTTTTCCCAGGTTATAAAAGTAATCCATGCTTGTTATTAAAACGAACTTAGACAAAAACAAACAGGGAGAGCTAGAAAGCAGGAAGTTAAAATTCTTGTTTTTTCACAGACCTGTGGCTCTTCCATCAGTATGCTTACTACCCTTCGTGTTTAAATGATTATAAATGAAAATAGGGCTGAACAACACTAGCTCCATCATTACCTTATTTCTCTTTTACCCTGTTACAGGCAGCCTGTCATGCTAATAAACATTATTCTGTAACCTCATACCATAAAGAAGCCTTTAGCTACACAACCTAATAGGGTACCTGCTAAAGGCACAAGTAGTCTTGTGAGAAACGCCCAGGGAACATGAAAAGAAGCTGGCCTGTGGCATATGCTTGTAATTTCAGTACTCTGAGAGGCTGAGGCAGGAAAACCACAAATTCAAGCCTGGCTTGGGTGACCCAGTGACTTAGCCAGTCCCTGTTTCAAGATTAAAAAAATAAAAGGTCGAAGATGCAGCTCAGTGCAAAGGCCTTGGATTCAATCTTGGTACCACATTAAAAAATAGAACCTACACTCGGGAGGCAGAGGCAGGAGGATTGCTGAGTTCCAGGCTTGCCTGGTCTACGTAATGAGCTCAGGGCCAGCCTGAACTATAAAGTGAGACCCTGTCTCAAAAAAAACCCAAAAACACCAGAACCTACACACACACACACACACACACACACACACACACACAGTGTTCAGCTTTATTAGTTATCAGGGAAATTAAAATTATAAACAGTATGATATTAAAGTGTGCCTACCAGAATAGCTGAAAGGAAAGAGACAGGTAGAAGCACAGGGTGGAATAGACATGGAACAATCAGAGCTCACATTCATACTAGTAGGCAAGTAATACAGTACTGCTACCACCAGTTTAGGAAACTGGTTTAGCAATGTCTAGTAAAAAATGAGTATACACTTCAGTGATTCTATTCTTCCTATATCCATGAGTTCATTTTCATTTTTTTTCTTCTTTTTTCTTTTTTTGAGACAGGGTCTCACTTTAGTTTAGGCTGGCCCTGAGCTCGCTATGTAGCCCAGGCAAACCTCAAACTCACAGCCTTCTCCTGCCTCTGCCTCCCGAGTGCTGGGATCACAGACATGAGCCACCATGCCTGGCACTGTGGTATGTGGTGCTGACTGCTGGTGGGTGTGAGTCTCAAACACCCCCCCCACACACACACACACCCATACTGTTGTGTGTAGGTACCAGGACTGAACCAGGGACCCTGTGCTTGCTGGGCGAGTGTTGGAATCTCTGAGCTGAATCTCTGGCCCCATGACTTAATTTTCTCAGGTTTTAGTTACCTGTGGTCATTCATGATCTGAAAATAGAATGTGGTAAAATTCAGAAATAAATGGTCTACATATTTTAAGCTGCATGCTACACTGAGTAGCACAAAGAAATCTCACATTGTCCTGTTCCTTCCTACCTGGTCTGTGACCTGCCCCTTTGTGCAGCATGACTGCTCTGTACCTGCTACCTATCCATGAGTTATTTAGGACTGTTACACTGTTGTAATTGTTCATTTTCATAAATGTTAACCTTTTACTGAACCTCATTTACAAATTAAATCTTATAGACATTTATGTACAGGAAAACACATAGGATATATAGGGCTAGGTGCTATCCAAAGTCGCATGAATCCACCAAGGTCTTGGAACTTATCTCCTGTGGCAAAGGGGTCCACTGCATTTAGCCCACAGAAGTGCATATACGGCCTACAGGACAGGTAAAGAACATCCATGAATAATGACCTCAAGGTGGAAACATTTATATCTACCTATAAATCTACCTATAAATTGTGATATATCTGTAATTGATAACAAATAATGAAAATAATTAGACTATGCATAACAATATAAATACCTCATAATCATGACTGAGCAAAAGAAGCCAACTACAAGAGTGTGCATTCTATACAATTTTATTTACATGAGCATCCAGAGTAAGAGCACTGCCTGCCAGTAGTGAAAGAGGTTAAGATGGAAGTTGGCTTTGACTGAGGATAGGACCTGGATGGGACACAATGGGGCTTCTGGGCTGTGGGAAGGTTGTCACCTGTGGTATGGATGCTTAGAATACGGTGAACACAAACTTATCAAGCAATACACTTAGGATCTGTGTATTTTTCCATGTGAATCATGTCAATAAACATACCACACACAGGAATACTACCAATCAAGTTAAACCGATAACGCCTGAAAGTATAAAACATACGAAGTTGTATTTTTATGTCTAATCATAGGGATTTTCTGATTCCTAAGACAAAAACACATCCAAACGGTATACAACATTAATGAGATTATAATTTCAAGCCTCCTCAACAGCTGTAACCAATTCACCTGTCCCCTTCCAGAACATGCACGGTACTTGGCCCCTAGAGTTGTGCAAACATCTAGAGCAGTGGTCCTTACCAGGAGATACATGGAATCACCTGAAACTCAGTGGTTATCCTCATTAAGGATGTTATAAGCTGCCCTCTAGATTCTACCTTTAGGCCTTGGGATTCTACCTTAAGTGTTAGAATTGGGGCTCCTGAGAACTCACAGCTAGAATTTTTCCTGTCAGAAGGAAACTGTTCAAGATCATGCTCCTTCCCCAGTAGAGCCACTCCACATTCACAGACTGCTCCACATGGGGATAGATAATGCCAGGCCTTCAACCCCTGAACACCACATTGTTGCCTCACTAAGACACAACTAGAAGGGCCAGCTGAGCTCCTGCTTGCTTTATGATTTTGCTGAAGCCTCTGGTAAACTGTATTACACCTCTCATCTCTGCTATGCCTAGTCTTTCCTCTCTCCCTTCCTCCCAAACTTCTTACACAGAAATCTCCATTTCAGAGTGTTTCCTCAGGAGATCTGACCTAACGCACTTACTTATGAGAATGAATTTGAAGTATATGTCAAATAATTGAGGCCAACATTGTTTGGGTAGTTTCATGGTGAAAGTGAGTCCTTGAGAATTTGTGATTTTGGAAAAGGCAATAAATACTTGCCAGATATGGGGCCTCCAAGAAAGAATTAAGTTAGAAGAAGAAATGAGCAGTGGACCCTCAAGTTATGACCAGTACTGGCATACAAACAATTTGTGTTGTGATCAGAACTTTAATTTTCAACTTATGATGAAGGCCTTGAGTTGCGACCCAAATGCCAGCCACTTATGCTTCCAGATGGTCTCAGACAAAATTAACGCTTAAAGAGTTCTTCAAGGAGTATTACAACATCCTTTCCCATATTGGGGGTTAACTGAGAAATCCTGAGTTAATGTCTCTTTAAAGAAAAAGAGATCTGGGGCTGGAGGGTTAGCTCAGTGGTTCTGGTGCCTGCCTCACAAGCACAAGGTCCTGAGTTTGATCCCCGGTAACCACATACAATGCTGGGCATCACGTCCACCAACAATCAATACCACATACACAGTGCGGGGCATGGTGGTTTACGCCTGTAATCCCAGCACTCGGGAGGCAGAGACAGGAGGATTGCTGAGTTCGAAGCTTGCCTGGGCTACATAGTGAGCTCAGAGCCAGCCTGAACTACAAAGTGAGACCCTGTCTCAAAAAGGAAAACAAACAAACAAAAAAAGAGATCTGTGTGTACACAGGAGAAGACTTTGAAGGCTGTGTAGAGGAGCACGAGCCTTGAATTGACCAGTCTGAGTTATAACCAGCCCCCAGAACTGAATTGTGTTCATAAGACAAGAGTAATTAATTTAACTAGAGCAGGACGGCTTTGTTGGGTTATTTACCAGTTGGGCCAAAAAAAATTTTTTAAAGCCTTGGTATGAATTAGTTTTAAAAACAAGGGCTATCTTGATTATTCAACAAGTGATTAACAAAGACAAACCTTTGTTTTTCATCTTTTTTTTTTCAGTACCAAGGATCAAACTCAGGCCCTTGTGCGTCCAAGGTTGGTATAGTACCACTTAAGCTAAATCCCCAGCAAAGTTTTGCTTTTAATGAAACCAACAGCAGCTAGGATGCATTTGTGGGGCAAAGTGTGGCAAGCCAAATTTTCAGTACTTTGCAAGATGCCCTAAAATGAGAATGTCTTCTTGTATCTGCAGGGTCCTTGGGAAAAAGAAGAATCAGTCTTGCAGAAGGGCTCACACCCAGTTCATAAGGAGGCAAAGATCAGCAAAGTGCAAGGAAACATGCTGACCCAGAGCTCCCAATAAGGAACCTGACTTCTCTTCAGCAGAGAGGAGCTCGCATGGCTGGAGGTCTAATCAACAGGTCCTGTGGTTCCCCTCCATGATAAGGAACCCAGTCGTGATAAGAAGGTTGAAGTAGAGTCCCTTTAATTCCCTTTTAAGCCTCTGCAAAATTAAAAAGGAAAGCTTAACTCTGGCAAGAAAGAACGAGCTGCATTGTAATGACTCCTGGAGACATGGGGTGAAAAACTGTTTTCAAGTTGCCTCTAAGCTTCCAACATCAGAACATGGGATGAAGTTGATCAAATTGATTCAATGGGGAAGCTTAACGATAGGGCATTTTTAAACACACTCTACTTCCAGCTGAAGTGGAAGTGATCTATGTGCTGCCCTGCGCCAACAAGACAGACAGGAGCAATAACGCGGGCTGTGTGCTTGACATTAGTCTGAAGCTCAGCCCATTTTTCACGATGGAGCTCTCGCTACTACCTGGGTCTCAGCAGCTTATCTTCACCTCTTAGGTCCTGCAGCTCCCATAATGGAGGATTCTTAGCAGCAGAAACCAGGACTTAAATGTCTCATGTTGGTGCTAAAGGAGGGGAAGGGACACAGAGGGTGTCGAGGGCTCTGGCTGGGAAACAGGCAACAGCTTTGAGCTTAGCTGGGTAACTTGCCTTTCAGCATCTAGTTATGGTGGACCCTTGACTTACATTCCTGAGGGCGGGTTGTAATTCAAGTTGGTTGAAGTCAATACAGCTGAGATCTGCATGTTTACCTAGGTATACACTATAGGTAACAAGAGGCAGAAGAATCTTCCAGTAACACAACCGAATTGTTCATATGTCAGGCTGCTCATAATTTGAGGGTCCACTGTATAACTGGACTCAGTCAATCATCAATTTGTTGAGAACTTGGCTGTTGACTCAGTTTTGTTCTAACTTGTCTTCTAGAAAACAGATTTTTCTCTATACTAGAAAAGAACTTTGTTGCTTTGCATTATGTTTATAGAACATTTACTTTTATTAAGGCTCAAAATAAGATTCTGTTTTCTGGGATCCTTTTCCTTTTTTAAATTTGATTTTGGTATATAGATACCTCCAAAACAGCTACTTTGCTCATAACTGCGGTCTTTCGTTTTTCTTGCTTATGAAGTAGATATTTTTGGCTCCTACGAGTAGGAAGATGGACCTGTGAAAGTGGCCTTACCTCCTTTCTCACACTGCACAGCTCCATCCTTCACAGGTACCATACTTGCTCCCAGAACACCAGCCACTTGCGCAGCAGAACCTGCGTGCAGACAGGCCTCGCGGCCCAGCACCCAGGGAGAAGGTTTACAGCGCACACGGAGACTCCTGTGCATCTTGGTAGATTGCAGCCTGGCTCATGTCTGCGACTGACTTAGCTACTGAGGCAGGGCTAATGACCACACAAGGCAGAAAGAGAAAACAAATGTTCAGTGGGGAACTTTATATTCAAGAGAAAAGTGCTCTTTCAGCAGAGAGAGGCAATGGCCACAAAAAGTTTTTAAAAGACACGAGAGGGAAAAGGTCAAAAGAGAACTACAGAAATCTTTAAAGACATGGGCAAACTCTCCAAACAAGCCCCAAGAATGGCTCGGCAGCAGGCAGATTTTCATCCCTTGGATTTTCCCAAGCTGAAGACATCCATGGATTTGCTAAGGAGGAACATTCTCCTTAAGGACACCCAGATCCTGTTGCCTCAGGACAGAACTCAGGAAGCTCAGTGTGAGGGGCCTCACTAGGAAGAGGAGCTGTGGGCTTGTCAGGCTGGTGTTCCTCACCTGAAAGGGCTTCTAGAGTGGGCCTCCCTTAGGCTGCGGACAGGACTCCTTCCTGTGTAATGTTTGCTCATTACCGCATGAATGAAACCAGGGCCCTTAGCTCAGCTTCCTGGAGACCAGTTTGCAGCCCTGTTTTGTGGCCGCAAATTGCAATTCTTACGCCGTCAGTGCTATTCCAGTATGTGGTGCACTGGTAGCCATGAGAAACCAGATAATGTGCTGTGTAATTACTTATGAGAAAACTAGGATAAGAATGTTCTATCCATTCTTCTCACCTTTTCTTTTTTCCCCGCAGGAGTTTCTTCTTCTAACATATATGTATCCAACTGATTGGTAATATATGCCCATGTTGTGAAAAACACTAAATCAAATGTAGCCTGTTTGTTCTTCTGGCAGGAATCTGCTATTCTTGGCTTCTTACAAATTCTTGTATAGCTTCTTTACATTTTGTTATAGTTCAAATATGGTTTGTCCCACCAAAACTCATGTTTAGACTCCTGTTTCACAGGAGGACTCTCAGCTGGGCAGTATTAAGACAAGGAACTATGAGAGGTAATTAGATCCTGGGGGCAGAGTTCTCCTGAATGGTTTTATGTTCCTTCCTAAGAGTAATTTCCTGATCTCACCTAACTGGATTAGCTCCAAGAGCAGGGTGTTATAAAGCAAGACAATCACTGAGTACCGTGTCTTCTGCACACATCAGCTGGTCCTTCTGCATTTCCATCAGGCATGGAGCACAAGGCCCTCATCAGAAGCCAAGAAAGTGCCAGCTCCATGCTTTGAACTTCCTTATCTCCAAAATGGTAAGCTAAATACATCTCTTTTCCTTATGAATGTCCCTGTCTTGCATATTCTGTTACTGCAACATGTAATGGACTAAGACACATGCACATCAGAAATATACATATACAGAGTGACAGATGTCAAAGATCTCACATGTGGTGTCTAAGTAAACCACGTTCAGAGAATTGAGGAGAATGATGCCAGAGGGCCAGGCAATGGTATTTATAATAATATTAACAAATTGGCTTTCATAGAGTTTCTTTATAACCTACAAGTTTTTACAAATATGTACCCCGTCCCACATAAAAAATTAACACATGGTTGGGGTGCTACTCAGTTACCGAGCATGTGAAAGGCCCTAGGCTCCATTTCTAGTGCCACAAGCAAACAAAATTTTTTAAAAATTCAAGGAACAAAGTGCTAAAATTAAAAGTCAAACTACATTTCCCATTTAATGTTAAAACCGATAAAACCCTTAAAAGAATACATAGGTTTAAATCTGTATAATTTTAGATTTTGCAGTGGAATTCTAGATATGACATCAAAAACAAGCAAAAATAGGGGAAAGTAGATAAAATAAACATCAAAATGTAAGACTTGTGCATCAAAGAACACTAACAAATATGTAAAAAAATGAATTTCCATATTACAGGACTGAATTCACCAGCCCTACTCCTGTCCTCCAGTATCTGGTATGATTTTCTGTTTTCTTATCTTCTATATGTACACAACATCCACTAACTACAGGGCTTGACTGGCAGCCAAAGAAAGAGTTTCCCTCTGTCCTGCAGCTCAGCCTACCCAGCTGATCCTACCAACGTGTGCCACACCCGCCTTCTTAAAAACTCTCACGCTCCAAGCCATTATTTCTCCCACCTCAAATCATCCCAGGGCAATTAGAGACCACTATTGTTGGCCAGGTGGGTGGGATTATTCAGTCCTGGCTAATCATTCACTCTGCCTGGCTTTCCCTTCCTGCAGAAATCTCAGTCAAGGGTGCCCCTGCCCTCCCTCCTGCCCTGTGCCTCCAGACTGTGCTGGGGTCCACCTGTGTGTCGTGCTGTGTTCCTTCCTCCTTTCAATGGTATTGAACTCTCAGTAAATCACCTCTATAAATTAAATCCTGCAGGTACAGAATCAATCTCTGAAGAATTATTACCACTCAACAACAAACTACAACTCAACTGACAAAGAACATGAAGAGGCATTTCTCCAAGGAAGATATGCAAACAGTCAAAACAGGGGAATGATGCTCCCCACCACCAGTCACCAGGGAAGTGCAAACAAAACCACTAAATCCATAACATGTGAATGCAGTTAGTGCTGCTGAACTGTACACCTACAACTGATAAAAGGGTGCATTTTATGTAATGTGTACTTTTACCACAGTAATTATATATATAAAGGATTGTCTTAGTCTATGTTCTCTAAAGAAACAGAATAAGATTTGTCCATTTGCTTGCTTGCATGTTTGTATATTATGAAGTATAGAATGGCCCACAGGATTATTGTGGCCAAGCCTGAGGATGAGTCATTGGCAAGTTGGAGATCCAGCTTGAAGCTGAGGGTAAAGTGTAAAGGCCTGAACAAAGGACTGAAGAGGGAAAGGAGGCAACGGCACGTGGAGATGATTCAACTATCCTTGGCCTTTGGTTCTGTGCAAGCATTCACTGTAAGAGTGAGCTTCACAAACAACATACAATGTACAATGGGGAGGGCACTTTGGTTTACTCACTCTGCTGAATCAAACTCTAATCTCTCCTGGGAACACCCTCACAGACAGATACACAGGAAATGAGGTGATCAACTCTGTGCATCCAAAAGCCAAGCAAAGTTGAAAAATAAAATTAACCACCATAAGCATAGATCACAAAAATACAGATAAAAACAAAGAATCACAGTGAGATTCTATTTTGGTCTACCAGAATGCTACAGTGAATGCTAAAAAACTAACACACACACACACACACATGAAAATGCACACACATGCACACGCACACCAAACCCCGTATATAATTATTGATGAAAGTTTAACAAGGGTCCATGGAAGAAACTGGAACATGGGTACATTACTACAGGAAGTCTTTGAGCAGTTTCTCAAAATAGTAAACCCAAAGTTACTATTTGGCACAGCAGTTCCACAGTAGATAGATACTGTATCCAAAACAAATGAAAACATACATCCATTTGCAAACATGTGCACAATATTCATAGTAGTATTCAAAACAGCCAAGAGTAGAAACAGTCCATCAGCCGATGAGTGATAAAGAAATATGGTATATCCATACAACAGAACATTATTGCACAGTAAAAAGAAACTAAGTGCAAACACATATTGTAACATGGATGAACCTTGAAAACATGCTAAGTTTAAAAAGGCAGCCACAAAAGGCCATATATTGTATGGTTCTATTTACACGGAAGGTCTGGAATGGGCAAACATGTAGCAACCAAAAGATTTGTGGTTGCATAAAGCAAGAACGCAGGGAGGCTGGCAGGGAGGCACACTAAAGAGCACAGGGTTTGTTTGGGAATTATGAAAAAGTTCTAAAATCTGAGTCTGGTGAAGGTTGCGCAACTCTGAATTCACACAACAGCACTTTAACTTAGGGAGTCGCATAGGCTGTGAATTATGTCTCAGTGAAACTGTTGCAAAAACAAATGTAATCTCATTTCAAGACATGCAAGCGAGGAGTTTCCGGGAAACCCAAGGGAGCGCTTTCCTGATCACCAGCCGCCCTCGAGAGGCCACTGGACCCTGAGCGATCATCACAGTGCAGCGTTTCCGCACCGCTCCCTGAAAATTCTCCATCTTAAGCATTGTGAATCCGCGCACACCACTCACCATGCGGCCGTAATTTCAGACCAGTCAAAGCGTTCTTTCCAGCACCTTCACCTAATCCATCATCATTTCACCCCCGGCTCTTCTCCATATTGAAATGAACTGTGACATGAAAGAAACGCGGCACTCTCCAGGCAAATGATTGTGCGCAGCAGTCCGCCCACCCCCCCCCCTCCCCCGCCCAGGCTGATTTAAAACACGAGTTTTAGACACATGTAACAAGTTACGTGATTAGTGAGCCGGGTGAGCATGTGCAGGAGGGCAGAACGCCAAGGTGCTTCATCATCCAAACATCTATTGAAAAGCACAATTTATTCTATTGTTCACCGAATCTTTGATTGACCTCATAAAAAGAAACCCTACAAATCAATAAGCAAGAGACCGATTGGCAACAAACAGGCTCTTACAGTTCCCACAGGCAAAACGTGTGAAGCTAGGATTTAAATACGAGAAAGTGCCGGTCCTGAGAGGGAGAGAGATCCAAGGCAAAACATCCTAGAATTCCGGATTTTCCCGTCCGAAAAGCAAATATCAAAAAGTTTACGTATGCGGAGGGTCCTCTGAAGCGGGAGGAAATGAGACTCTGCCTAGCCTAAGACAAAAGTCAATCCGCGCTTTCTCTGCCAAGGGCCCACAGTCCCGGGCGCAGCAATTCCCCTGCTACGAGTCATGGTGTAAATGCGCTTTCCTTTCCTGGGTCTTTTTCCTCTCCTAATCGCCCTTCTTCCTTGCTTCAAGTGAAATCAATAAAAGGGTGGGTAATACGTCCCATTAATTAATTTTTTTTTTGACTAGAGAAATTGGCAGGTTAAAAAAAAAAACCTAGATGCCGTAATTATTAAAGAAAGACCTTAAAATTTCTCCTATGAAGGTTCACAGCCATAAAAGTAATAAATGAAGCGCTCAAAATACTACTACACTGTAGGTCCGGTTAATAATGCGATTCAACCAAAGCAGGCGTTAAATCTGGGAGCCCAACCATCAGCATAGGCGCGATCTGAGCACCCCCTGCTGGCCATAGGCAAAACTAACTCAACTGGAAAGTTTAGTCAACACTGGAAGACTAACATAATTATTGCGTTTCCTCGGACTGTTTATACTGCTTTTTCTCTCCTATAACTCTCACCCCTTTCATCAGATAAGCTTGCTCTACTTCTCAGGAAAGATTAAGGTGCACTGATCATTCTTAACCTCAACTCCTAAACCTTTGTACCTTGTATCTTTGCAGTTTGTGGCAGTTTCTCCCCCTTGAATAATTGGAGATCTGTTCTCTTCCAGTTCATCCACCTACCACCACACTGCCCACTTACTGTGCGCCCACATTCCACTTGGGCCCACACTTCCCTAAAACCCACCTTCCCTGCTTCGGGGTCCATCTCACCTGGTTGTACTTGGCCTCTACTCATTTCCTAACCCAAGGTTTCTTAAAATGAGGCCCGTGGAAAAGTCACATACTGCTCACCTGGCTGCTTACAACTGCAGATTCCCAGGTTCCTTGAGACCAGTTGTGATTCTGGGATCTACCTGTATAACAAGCTCCCTAGTGAATTCTACACACACACACACACACACACACACACACACACACCTGATATTTATTTAAAGCAAGGCACATGATCTTGCCACAGCTTGGAACCATTTAAAAAAAAAATGTAAAAGTCTCAAGCTAGTTCTCAAAGATTTTGGTAAACTGTTCAAGTATTTGCTGGCCCCTCCTATAGGCAGACTGTCCTACTGCTGGATCCTTTCCTATTGCTGAATCCAAATACAGTGGACCCTCAAGTTAGGACCAGCCTGACATGAACAGTGTGGATTAATTAGGCTAATGGTAGAATTACCTGCTTCTTGTTACCTATAGAATGTACCCAGGTGAACATCCAGAGCTCAACTGTATTGAGTTACAACCAGCCAACATGAGTTACAACCAACCCTCAGGAACTGATCGAATTCATATGTCTAGAGTCCACTGTATTCAGCATCCACATATTAAAGGAAGGTTTAATGTGGCTTGTGTTTCAGGGGTTCAGTCCATGGGTAGCAGGCTCCAAGCCAGGAACTTCCCTTTGGGAGGACAGGACAGAGGAAAGCTGTTCAGTTCGCTGTGCCTGGGAAGGAGAGGGAGGCACACAGAGCCAGCAAGGAAGACGGGGCCAGACATAGATCCCACAGCCGCGACTCCATGACCTGTTAGACACAAAAGTGTGCTTTGCTAGACCAGAAGTATGCTTTGCTAGTTCCTGGGGAAGCGTCCAAGGCAATAAAGTGTCACAGGGACTGATGACATTTCCTTTCTCCATTGATGGTAGACTGGGCCACACGACTGGCTTTGGCCAGTGGGATGAGAGAACAGCTCTGTGTCAAGAGGGCCCCACCAGAGCCCCGGCACAGCTAAGCCGTATTCTCTTTTCCCTTGGCCAGAACTGATGACACCTCAAAAAGGGCTGCTTCCTCAGCCTGGGCCCAGAACGAAGATGCTGTGGAGAAAGGTCCTGGCTGAGCCAAACGGGTGCACAGTGGGTAGGAGAGAGAAGCTTGTGGTATTGCTGTGGCTTGAGAGCCCTTTGTTACTGCAGTCTAACTCTCCCAACTGGCTTTTCTAATACTGTTTCCCATTACTCCCTGCCTGTTTATTCTAGCTCTGAACTTTGCTTCTCCCTGCTCACAACTCCTTCAACTCTGTGTAGTTGAGTCTTAGATACTTTGTACATACGAAGGACATAAAGTCAGTTCAAATATGCTACGTGTGCCAGAGAAACATATCATTTATCCAGTCTCTTCATTATCTCAGGCTGTAGGGGAAAATACAATTTTCCTTCATTGTTAGTGGGAATGTAGTCTAGTACAACCACTATGGAAATCAGTGTGGAGATTTCTCAAAAAATTAAAACCAGGGCTGGAGATTTAGCTCAGTGGTTCCGGTGCCTGCCTCGCAAGCACAAGGTCCTGAGTTCAATCCCCAGTAACCATATACAATGCTGGGTGTGGAGACTCACACCCACCAGCAATCAATACCACATACCACAGTGCTGGGCCTGGTGGCTCACACCTGTAATCCCAGCACTCGGGAGGCAGAGACAGGAGGACTGCTGAGTTTGAAGCTTGCCTGGGCTACACAGTGAGCTCAGAGCCGGCCTGAACTACAAAGTGAGACCCCGCCTCAAAAAAAAAAAATTAAAACCAGAAACTACATTTCACTCAGCTCTTCCCCTTCCAGGTATCTTCCTGAAAAAAGTAAAGACTTATTTTATAGTGATATACACCCATGTCTATAGAAGCACAGTTCATAATAGCTAGGTCCTAGAAGCAGCCTATGTGTCCACTTATAGATGAATGGATAAAAAAAATGTATTTACACCCAACAGAGTCCTGCTGTGCCATGATAAAAGGTAAACTTAAGTCATTTGAGGAAAATAAATACACCATACACCAACTGTTAAGTGAAATAAATCAGACACATACATTTAAATATGGCATTGTTTCTCTCACGAGAGACACTCAAATTATAAGAACAAAATAAAAGATTATAAAAAGTAGGAAGATTGATCTTTGTCAAACAGGAAAAGATGGAAGGAAAGAAGAAAAGGGAAGTTAACAGGTCTGAAAAAAGGAATTAAGATGCGTTGTGTTCATGTACCAACTCCACAGAAGGAATGTAAACATTATATACTGCAAACATATACTGTTAAAAAAAGAAACATTTCTTCCACTAAAAACACAGAATGATCCAAAATAAATGATGTTTTGTCATCATTTTCTAAACTATATTCTGTAGAACAGAAATCTTTGCCTAAGTAAATAATTAGCAGTAATGCAAGAGTTTAGTGATGAAATACACATAGTATTACTTTGCCATAAAAATATGGTAAATGTGAGTTACTTATATTCAAATGGATGTACCTTCAGAACATACTCATATGTGAAATAAATAGGTCACAGATATGCAAATATTGTATATTTTCTCTGGTATAAGAAACTGAAGTTGTAAATGAACTCTAGAATATATGATAGATATTGTGAAATAGAATATATTCAAAGGGAAATGGGGTGAAGGGGTAACGAGTGGAAGAAAAAAATATGATGGTAATAAAAAAAGGGAAACGAACCTTATATATATAGGAGGTGGGGTTGTAGGGTAGGTGGGAAAGGGGAAAAATGAGAATTAAATTGTATCATATGCTGGTACAAATTCTCAATATTGTGTGTGATCATGATGTACATGTGTATATAAAATGTACCAATAAAGATTCAAATTTTTTAAAAACATCAAAGTAGACATCATCTATTTACACTTTCTTCATCTTAGTTAAAATAATCCTTTCTGGTACCCGGCGTGGTGGATCACACCTGCAATCCCAGCATCAGGAGGCAGAGGCAGGAGGATTGCTTTGAGTTCGAGACTAACTTGGGCTACATAGTGAGTTCAGGGCCAGCTTGAACTACAAAGCAAGATCTGTCTCAAATAATAATAATTAATAATAATAATAATCCTTTCTGTATATAGCTTAAGAGATATTTTAAGTCGTGCTAAAAGATATGTGCAGGATCATGCAACTATGGGATCAGCCTTCTTCATCTTGACGCACCTGTTACGTTGATCTTGTGGAACAAGAGTGCTGAGGAGGACTTCAGTTCCACATGGCTGTGCTTAGCTTACCCATATAAAATGAGTGTCAAGAAAAACATTATCAGAGGTCAAAATTCAGGTTATAGGACACAGGCACATCCAAAACAAGAGTGTGAGTGAGTTTCTGGCTTGTCAACATTATCCAAGGACATGGTGACACTATGTTTTAAGGACTTGTCACCTGCATTCTGAAATGATGTGAAGTACTCAAAACTGGTATAATAGGTGTTCACTGGTTTTAACAAAAACATGGTAAATATGGTGACCTGCTTCCGTGAGTATGTGTATGGTACTGGAGACTGAACTAGGATATGATGAGGCCTTTCTATCCTCAGCCCTTTTAAAAAAAATATTTTTTTTGGACACAGGATCTCATTAAGCTCCCTAGACAAGACACAAATTTGCAATCTTCCTGCCTCAGCTGCCCAGAGAGCTGGAATTACAAACAGATGCCAGCATGTCCAGCTCGACCTGCTCTTTTTGTCTGCAAGTACAACTTGCCATCAAGGCTTTTCCTTAATCTTCAGGAAGCAGCAGACATGTATTTAGGTCCCCTTACCTAAATGTGGGTCTGTGTGGCTAGATAAAATTCTATTTTTCTCTTTAATGCCAATTTAAATGGTTTCTTGTTAACTTTTGTTTTTGAGAATAACTGACTTTTGTCCTGCAGAGGGAAAATCTGGGCTGATGGAGCAAGCTGGATTCATTAGGTCTTCATTTCCTCCCTGAAGCAATCTAGCATCTGTGCGAAGTCCACTCCAGGAGGAGAATGTTTGCAAGATAGTTAATAACCTAATCAAGAGGCTTAGCATTAATTGTTGCTCTATTTTTTCCCTTTAGAAAGCCAGGGAAGCCCAGAAGTCTAGTGTAAGGACATTAGATGGAGAGTCAGAAAACATGAATTTCGGGCCAGGTGTGGTGGTGCATATCTGTAATTCCAACACTCAGGAGACTGAGGCAGGAGGACTGCTCCAAGTTCAACTCGAACTACAGAGGGAGAACAGAAAGAAAGAAAAGAAAGAAAAAGAAAGAAAGAAAGAAAGAAAGAAAGAAAGAAAGAAAGAAAGAAAGAAAGAAAGAAAGAAAGAAAGAAAGA
>PVIC010030412.1:0-21923 GCA_004025085.1 Thryonomys swinderianus
AGGTGAACAATTCATTGGTACAATATAGGATATGTTTGGCCAGTTGTAGTGCTCTGCATGGCTTTGCTGAGTAGATGTCCAGGGCTTTACCCATCCATATGGGTGGAGTCATGGTATATAGAGAGTTAGCAAAGACCTGTGAAATACGGTATTTTCTTGGATCATTCATGTTATTGTAACAGAATAGCATAACCTGGGTGATTAAACAGAACCTACTTTTCACAGTTCTGGACGCTAGGTAGTCCGAGACCAAAGTGTGTCAGATCTTTGAGGCCTTATATTATAAGCACACCAAATTCCTTGAGAGGGCTCTACCCTCATAATAGAATCACCCTTCAAAAACTTACCTACTACCATCACGTTTATGAATAGGTTTTCAGCATCAGAATTTTGTGAAGACAGAAATATTTACATCATGGCAGTAAGTTTAAGAAGAGCTATTTCCCCAATGTGACCTCTCCTTTTCCTTCCAAGAAAGACTATAAAAAGCCTTTGCTGAATTGAAATAAATGTATAAATATTTAAAACATCTGTAAACTTGAAATATTTGTATTTAAGACATTCCTCAGAAATGAAACCTTCACAGTCTTCATTATACATGTCAGTTCTAAGTGTGTTTTGGTTGGCTAATTTGCATTCTAGGTCTGTGGACCAATTATAAAGTGTTATAAAACAATTCATGAGAAATCAAAAGCATGGACTTCAGATAAGAGTGTTCACCATGGCTCCTCTCCCGATGGAATAAGGAGAGCGGAAGCACTGTACATTTTTACAAGGGTAACAACGTACCTCCAGGTGGTCTGGCCCCTTTACCTACCTTGCACTCAAATCTTAGCAAATACAGTGGGCATTTATGAGTGCATTAAGTGTAGGCAGCTGTGGGGCAGCAGCGGCTCACCTCCTCTGTATGGCTCTAATTTGCACACTGCTATTCATGGCTTTCCAAATTCCAAGGGAGTAAGTTCAACTATACTTTCTTGACAGTGAGATTCATTTTACAATTAAATTTCATCACCCTGCCTAGACTTGAAAAAAAAAAAAAGACAACAGAATCAAATCCTCTGTTTCTAGTTTCTGTTTGGAATTTGGAGAGAACTTTATATTTTTATGATAAATGGAGGAAGATTCCCTTTGGCAGCCATTAGGATACAGAGACCATACTAGGGAAATACTGATTAACACGCAGTAATTTAAGAATCCTTAGTGCCTAATTATCAAAGTGAGTTTAATTACCACAGGCACCCATTCATTTAATTGGCTGGAAATACAAGAAGAAATTAAATGATACCAACTCCAATTTGGCCCCAAAGTCTCATTCCATATTTATTTATCATCTCTGTAAGGCAGGTGTTCACAGAGATTGCTCTTAGTTCCACATGATGAAACCAAGCCTGCAAAACCATAGTACCAGCTCAACATCTTCTGTCATAATAGAGAATCAAATTAAAGTGAGTTGAGAGTCACATCCATACTATACTATAAATTGTGACTATTCTCTTGCTGTTAGAGAGCATCAAGATAACTGGTGTTGTAATAAATCACCTTAAATCTAACCAGTATTTCTCACAAAGAAATGTGGCAAGTGATGGAGACAGAGTCAATGTGCCCTATACTGTCCAGATCATGTCACAATACCCTGAAATGCTGCTGTGTCCTCGGTTTGGCCTTTCCCAAAGTCAAGGAGACCTTCGCGTTTCAACTATTGCTACTCCTAAATCCTCTGCTAAGAGGACTGACTATTCTGGCTCCTTCTTTATGGAGGACTAACAGAGTACCTATGGGAAGCATGTCCTTTACCCATGCAGGACCTCTCCTTCTGATCCCGGACAAGGTTACTTTGCCTAGCAGCCTATTTGGAGAGACCTATACCAGCAGGCAAAAGAGCTTGGCCAGTTTCACCACCTGCTCACATTTTCAGCACTTAATTCATCTATAAAATCTGCTTTTAGATGTTAGGGAGTTGAAGAGGATAGAAAGGGGGAAATGGAAGCATATTATGCTGTGATAACAATGATCTCTGGGCCTGAAAAAAATATAAGACTGACAAGGAGAATTAGCAATGCAGTGTAAGCATGATGACATCGAGATAGAAATGATTTCCTTCACATCTGGCAGTTTGCTTCTTAAATACATTTTCTTTTTATACTTTCATGTGCATTTACTCACCTTTTTGTATTTCTCCTTTTAGTAATCTATCACCCTATTTTCTTAATATCCATTACAGTTCTTAATAAATGTTCAAGTCATATCAATAGGCTATGATTTATTACTTAGAGAAAACTGTTGAAAGAAACAGTACCTTTTCATTATAAAGTGTTTTTCAAAGGTTTAACAAAAAGCCACAGTTTGTCAGAAGGTATCAGTCACTTAAATCGATAGAAAATCTGAGGATCATCTCCTCCTGCTGCTTAATATGAGCCCGGTGTCACCACTTCAATTTCTGAGACCAACATTTACCAGAACGATCGCCTTCCTCCTGGCGGACCCTGCTTTCATTCCGTCTTGTGCTTGGCAAGGCCGATGATTTATGCAGCACTGAAAAGTCAGTGGTGAGACTCACATTCTTTCTATCCCACTTTCCAAAACTTGGCAGTATCTTATTTTCAGAGTGATCTGAGGGAATAAAAACATGACTCCTGAAGGTGCTTGATTTTCCAGAATTAATCCTGTTTAAACCACAAATCATTTAACATACAGTATGTGGCCAAACATTTTTCCTTCCTGTTATTGCTCAGGAAAGTAAGACTTAGCACCATGTCAACCCCGGTCTACCTCAATTTTTAAAGGGTGATGCCCCATAATAATTTATTTTGGGTGTCAGGTCCTGTGAACCCAAACACATATGTCACTTAATGTAGGAACAATCTAGACTGATGCTTTAGTGGAAATTTTAAAAGTATGATAAATGTTTGCTTTATAATCTTGGGTTAAGTGCTGTATAACAAGCGCTAAGTTCTTTGAACTATTATGCTTATTAATATGTATTATCTAATAGAAAAATATCACTAGAAAAATATTACTTAAAAGCCTGGGCCAAATTATAACTACGAATGCTATATCCTGAAAGATTTGTTTATTAAAATCAATTTCTGTCTTAACACAGGGCTTTTACTTCCTTATTTCCAGAGCCTGGTTTATTCTATGGATACTCATCTCCATCATTCGAGAGCTTTCCTCAAGGGCCACTCGGACAGGAAAAGGAATGACATCCTTTGAACCTTCGAGTCAGGTTAACTCAGGTCTCAGTCTGGGCGCCTGACCTCAAGTACTATACAGAACGTTATTTTCCAGGACACAGAGCAGCGGAATAGCCAGGAGTATTGTGAAGAGAGAAAAAGAGAGTGTGGATCGGTCGCAAGCCAGTCCCTGAGAGTGGCTCCCTACTTCGCTGGAGCAAGCTATTTGCTTACCTGAGCGTCAGCGGTGCCACAACAAAGGCAGTTCCGTTCGCTGTAGCGTAGGTATGCTTACATTTTAAAAATGGACATCCCATCACAGAGTACAGAGGAAATGTTTCTGTGAAACCCTGAAACGCGAAACACAATCATTGGCAGTTAATTGTATAAAATAAATAAATATATTAAAAGGAAATAGCTATAGTGAAATAGAAGGGGAATGTTCCAATGGGAAGAGGAACTGGGGAGGGAGGAAGGAAGAAAGGAAGGGAAAAGAAAAAAAAGGAAAAGATGGAAACAAAGCTTTTGTAAAAAAGGAGAGGAAGAGGGGTTGAAAAGGGGAGACAGGAAGAGAACCAAAATAGATCATGTATAGATATAAATTCCTCGAGATGAATCTGGTCATACATATATCTAAAATGTACCAATAAACTTAAGTAAAAATGAAATACTTTTTTCTGTCTCACCTACTAATCATGTTAAGAAGGTATATGTATGAAAAAGGAGATGATTTTATGTTCTAGTTATAGTAAATTATCACACACGTGTGTGTAAATACTTATAACTGGTAAACTGCCTAAATACTTGGACAGTCATTGTGAGAATCACCTGCTTATTCTTTTGGATATTTCATTATCCTTTCTAAAAGTGTTAATATCTTCTCCCTTCAGGTACGGTCATGTCTTTTTCTCCTGTAGTGTCTACAGAAGTTACACAGATAACTTCATATGAAAAATTAGAATATCCCGCACATAATAAATCAGAGGCATTGTGTGATCTAAAGTCAGAATTTCTCCCCTCCTGTCTTAGGTGTGTTCAGTCCACATCGGAAAGCAGTGTGTCTGGTTTCACTCGCATGCTCTGACTCTTGTACTCCTCCTCGCAGCTCATCTCTGAAGGTTAAAGCTACATGGGAAGTGCGTGGCCCTGATATTTAGTCAAACATGATAGCAGATGTCTCTCTGAAGTATTCTTTGGATGTGATTAACATTTAAATCACTAGATTTTAAGGCATTTTGCTTCCCCTGACATGGTAAGTCTCATCTAATCTGTTAAAAGCTGTAAGTAAAAGAGCAAATCCTCACCCTTCCACACCTCTCTCTTCAGGAATTCTGTCAGCATACTGTTTTTTGGAGAGCTCAAACTCCAAGGGTTGTCCGAGTCTCCAGCCTGCCGGCCTACCCTGCAGATTTTAGACTGGCCAGCCACCATGACCATGTGAGCCAGATTCTTAATATGAATCATCATCTCCATCCGTCTATCCGTCTGTATGCATCTCTAAATATATGCACATACAGAGACACACAACTATCACATTAATTTTATTCTCCTAAGATCCTTTATTAATACAACTTGCTAGCTAGTTCTCACCTTTTGAAGCCAGAACAATGGCGGAGGGGAAAAAAAGACAAGGAACGGGAAAGGCCTTCCTCAAATGGCCCTCTGTGCTTGGTGAACACTGACAAAGTGGCCATTTCTCTGTGGAACATTTTCTTGATTCTTCCTATTGCAGGGTGGGCTTTTTCTCTGCAAGATTCCTCTAACTGGGTGATGGTCTCCCCCAACTTTTGTTGCTGGGGCTAGCCACTCTTTTCTGGGATAACTACCTGATAGTACTAGTTCTAGGTAACTTTCTCTCTGAGTCCTCAGCATCCGGTCCACAAAAACACCTTCTTACCCTTTGCCCTCAAAACCACAGGTGCTGCTGGCTGCGCTAAGCCAGAAACCCCCTCATCTCTGCTCGCCAGGCACTGAGCACCTCCTTGTTTAGTTGGTTCTCCTGGCTGATGGATTGAAAGAAAGATTCTCTTCCCTAATGTAGGTCTCCAAGCGATCTTGCTGCAGTTCTTTCTCACTTGAAAATTAGAAAACAGGGGCAAGAGATTGAGCTCAATAGTTCTGGCACCTGCCTAGCAGGTGCAAAGTCCTGATCACCGGTAACCATATATAACAATACCAAGCATGGTGACCCATGCCACCCACCAGCAATCAGTACCACATGCCACAGTGCTGAGTGTGTGGCTCACACATGTAATCCTAGCACTTGAGAGGCAGAGGCAGGAGGACTGCTGAGTTCGAGGCTAGCCTGGGCCTTGAACTCAACAGTGAGTTTAGGGTCAGTCTGAACTACAAAGTGAGACCCTATCTCAAAAACAACAACAACAAAAAGAAAAGAATAAAAGAAAATTAGAAAACAGTTGCTTGAGTGATAATGGGACCATACCATGCACCTACTCATCCACTTTAAGGGGAATTTTAGATACTTAGAAATGCTACAGCCTTCACCTCTTTCCAAATATATCTCTTTATAAACGAATCCTCTTTTTCCCCCTCTCTTTATATTGTTATAGTTCCTCAGAGCTGGGGAGTTCTAGAGTCGTGTGACTAAGTTATCAGTTTCCTTTGTACTTTCTCAAATTGATTTGGCAGTCATTGGTTATGTATGTATATCATGTAGATATCTCAACACAGACAGACACAAGGAATCACAATTGAATTTTTTGTTAATCATTATCTTAAGCATTAAATAGTTGCTTAATTGCATTTCTGCAACAGGCTCTCCAAGAGATATGCTGCTATCTCCATTTTGCTTATGAGAAAACTAAGACAGACACACTAAATAACAACCTGGTTCACCTGGTTAGTACTTGAGCTGAGCTGTCAACTTAAAGAGTTTGATTCTTACTCACACCTTAACCACTGTAATATAATGCTAGTCACTGCATCTTTACTTGACAGTATTCTAAAATCCAAGTATATATCCTGATTGGCAAGCTTACATTTAATTAATTAAGAGGAACAGAGTTACACATTTCTAACATTCATAAATCAATTAGGGCTTCCTAATGCCTGAACATAGGACATCTATTGAGCAGCTACTGGAAAGTCAGAGCTGTGATTGATTTGGAAGGCACTGAATAAAAGCACAAACTTGAGGTATTAAACTACAAAAGGTGGATTAGAAATGGGAGGAATGACTCTTCCTGAATCTCATCCATTTTAATTTCTTTATTACAATAAGCTGATCTATGAGGTGGTCATACATGGGAAGGTGGCATAGTAAGTCATGTTATGTGACATGACTTTAAGTAGTTGGAAAACTCTTTTTCTCCAAGACAGTATCTACTCTACCTTTGGATGCTTAAGGTCCCCACAGCCAGAAATATTCTGTTTTAATATTTTTCCACATTAAAATGTAACACTTTTGGAGAGTTAACACCAGTGCAGGCCTTCTCCTTCTCCATCCTCTGTTAAGTATTCATAAGCTCCCTCCAGAAACCAGGTAATGAGAAGAAACAGAAGCAACATTTAAAATAAAATGGAGAGGAGGGAATGATTTTAACAAAGTTGTTCTAATTCATGAGCCAAATTTGCCCACTTAGTAATCTTACTAATATAAAGATACACTGTTGCCTACCTTGGCAGACCGTGGCCCACGGATGATCGCCATGGCCAAAACAATAGTTTCAGTCGTCATTACCACAGGGAGGAACTGAAATGTTACAAGTTCACTGACGTCTGGGCAGATTGCTGTGAGAGAAGAAGAAGAAAGACACAGAAGAGGTTTTTGTTTGTTTGTTTGTTTGTTTGTTTTGTTTTTGGTGCCAGGGATCAAACACATAAAGGGCTTTTAAGGTTAATCATAGAAAAGGATTTTAAATTTTTCTATGTGGTGAAATAACAGAGATCTTCAATTTACTTCTGGTCCCAGAGAACTGGGCAATGACATCCTGAATGTGGTGGTAATAGTCCAAGGTTAAGAAACAGGGTGATGAAGAAGTGTGAGAAAGCAGAGAAATTTTTGGTTCTAAGAGACTACACTGTGAAAAGAGAGGGGTGAGGAATTTTGATCAAATGACTAGAGAGCAATGTATGATTTTCCACTTTATTTTATTATTATTATTTTTTGAGACTGAGTCTTGCTTTGTAGTTCAGGCTGGCCCTGAGCTCACTATGTAGCCCAGGCAAGCCTCAAACTCAGCCTCCCAAGTGCTGGGATTACAGGCATGAGCCACTACACCTGGCACTGTGGTATGTGGTACTGATTGCTGATGGATGTGAGTCACCATGCCCACTATTGTTGTATGTAGTTACCAGGGATTGAACCAGGGACCTTGCCCTTGCTAGGTAAGGGCTGGAACTGCTGAGCTAAATCACTGGCCCTGATTTTCCATTTTAAATTGCTGGCTTTGCAGTGGTACCTTTCTGTCATTTCTGGATCTGGAATGCAAATTTCACTCTTGTACATTAGTGTGGCGTTAATAACAGTTCATCAAATTGGGAGCAACTTGCATTCATATTTCTAGTGATGAGTGCAGATGAAAAAATGACAACCAAAGATATGGAGTAAGATGGGATGGAGTCAGAGGGATACAAGCTTCCTACTTAGAAATATTCAGGAACATTATGAGAGCAGCCCATGGTCTGTAGATACCTAGAATGAGGATATAGAAATTGCTTTTGTCTGTCAAAAGAAAAAAATGACCATGAAAGACAAAAAACATAGCGCTATTTAAAAATTATACAAATGTAATTTCACCAAAAATATGCATATATATTGTACATTTTTTTTGAGACAGGGTCTCACTTTGTAGTTCAGGCTGGTTCTGAGCTCACTATGTAGCCCAGGCAAGCCTCGAACTCAGCAATCCTCCTGTCTCTGCCTACCGAGTGCTGGGATTACAGGCATGAGCCACCATGCCTGGCTAATGGACATGTTTTATACTTTTTCTTAGGTAATTTTTTCAATTGAATTCTTTATTGGTACATTTCATATAGAGCTCACAATCACACTCAACATTGGGGAATTTGTACCAGTGTATGATATAAGTTATTTCTCATTTTTACCCATATCCCTACCCACCCCACAAGCCCCCACCCCCTACATACATGTGCTTTCTTTTTCTTTTCAAATCATATTTATTCTTTCCCCTCCCACATTCCCTTTGAATAGTTCCTATTTCACAAAATCTATCACACATTCTAGAACTCATTTACATCTACAGGTTCTCATATCTCTTAGGTAATTTTGACCATTATATTTTTCTTTGGCTGAGGCAGACTAGATTCATATAAGAGACGGAAGTGATTACTGTTGTTCAAAAGGAACATTCATTCCAAGCAGGTGGCACATACCTGGAATCCTGGCACTCTAGGAAGCTGAGACAGGACAACTGTCAATTTGAGCCCAACTTGGGCAATTTAGTGACATAGTGAGACTCTGTCTTAAAAGCTTTAAAATGGGGAGGGGGCAGTTGGGGATTAGTTCAATGTAAAGGCCTTGAGTTCATTTTCTAATACTGAAAAAAGAAAAAGATGAAAAAGAAAGCCTAAAAAGTCTCTTTGGAATTTCTAACTCATAAGTCTATGTGGAAAAAAACTAGATTTTGAGTCCATTGGAAGATGTGCCCTCCCTGTAGACAGGATGCCGCCCACCTTGACTTCCACAGCCTTTCACCTTCTTAGTATATTATCAAACTGTTATTTCAGTTCCCGTACATGCTCAGACCTCGACATTTAAAACCTATTAGGGATGAGAAACATTTATTAATCCACTTCTCTTGTTTTTAATCATGCTCATTTTAAATTTAGTGCATCAGTTTTGTATGTAAATAAGGTGTTTAGCCAGAATTCTCATTGACTAAATTTTCTCTAGTTTTAACTAACCCAGCAAGGTCAGGCTCCCTGAGGAAGTAGCTGAGAGAACACATAGTACACACATGTGCCAAATTATTCTCCAGGCTGAGAAATTAACTAAAAACGAGTAATATGTTCCCAATTTAAACCTGGCGGGGGGGACTGTACTTTTATCCCAAATTGGAATCAGATTCCCTCCACTGGGACCCTTCCAGCTTTTGGCATTGCCTATGAATGAGGTGAGCTTGGTTCCTCGTGGTGTAATTACAATGCTGGGCTCATGTTATAACTGCGTTCATGTGGGGAAGGCAGGGATGAAGACACAGCTGAAGGGACATCCCTGGATCTGACTTTGTCACCAAATAAATTAACATTCGCAGAGCCTTAAATAAAGGCAGCACAATCCATTCTTAATGCTCAGTTTTCATAATTAACATACCCCCTAAGCATCTCTAGTTATGCCCACGTACTTGGTGAGCACATTTCATTTCTCAAGAAGAAATCCCTTTTCTACAAGATTAACTGCATCTGTAATAATTCACATTTGGTTCTTGATATTTTTTCAGTCCAAGGTACAATTTCTCTGGCCTAATCATTTTATTATGAGAGAGAAGAGACAAGAGGGAAAGGAAAAGAAAAGGAACACAAAATTTATCAGGGATTGATTCACTTAATACTTTAAAAAATACTATATATTTTAAATAGCATATTTTATTTATGTAAAATCTGAAGTTCATTAAAGAGAGATTAAATTTTTTTGGTGTTTTTAATACAACTATTACATAACATGAAAATGATTTTCAACATAAGTGCAGACTAAAAATATCTGCAGTATCTTTTAATCAGACTAGTATTCAGTTCCATGGGCCAGTTAAGTCCTATGTTTTGAGGATGAAGCATGGACAGGAGTGTGTTCTGAAATCTCTAGAAGGTTCTGACGTGCAGGTAGGGTGGAGTTAGTGCATTGTTTTACTGAGACTAGGTTTCTTGTTCTATTTTAAGAAAGCCTTACATTGGTTTAATTACCAGACACTTCCCATGAAAACACCATGAGTTTACTGATTTAACAATTTTTCTAAAATAAATTACTATTAATCTATTCTGTGGTTAATTGGAAAATGCTTTCATTGGAAACAAGCGAATAAAAAAAGCACTAATTCTCTGTGCCTCTATTTCATTCCACTTGGAAAAGTCCTTGAGGCCTGCTGATTAAAATTCCATGAAAGACCTTTGTATATATGACATGTTCTCACGCTTATAATATGAAACTTTTTTAAAAAGAAGAGAACAGAAAAAGAAATTGAAAGAGATTCCTTTGAATAGGGCATTTTTATTTAAAGAACATTTTATCATGAACAAAATTATAAAAATATAGTTCAAAGGCATATTCATTAAAAGTAGTTGAAACTAGTGTCTAGGTGTGTTCAAGACTGTCTTGGCATAAAAGATGTACAAAAGAGGGACAAAGGAATATTCCCATTTCTTTTTGCTTCACAAACTCTCCAGGGATACCAGCTTTGGTTTTCTCCTCTAAAATCTGATCATATAGAGCCTTAAGGTGATTGTGAACAGTAAATGTCATATTTGAAGAAAAATTGATTTGTGGGTCATGACACAGTATTCTTTTCTAAAGAATTCTTACCATTCTTCCTCCCTATTAAGCTTAAAACTTCATATACAAGTAAATACATCAGCTGGTGAATAGTATAAATATAGTTGTAATATTTAATAAACAGTTTCTAGGTACTTGTCTTCTTGTTAAGTACTTTATGTGATCTCATTAAGCCTCCATGACAGTGAAGAAAGTGCAGTTATTATTTTCAACTTACAGGTATGAAAATTGAGGCTCAAAAATCTCTCAGCAATTTCGACTGAAGATTTCCATTAGATGAGAAAATAACTTCAATTCATTCTGTAAATATTTGTTTAAGAGTCCAGGCTACTGTTTTTCCTTTACTCTTTTGTATGTTTTCTTATCAGGGATCATTTGCACACACACAAACACTGAGCAGGGAATGCTACTGCTACCTTGCCAGAGCAGTGTATGGTGCTAGATTCTAGTTCGTTCTATGGTCTTTCCTTAGAGACTCCCAGACTGAAAAATGAAAAAAAATAAGTGCCCTTTTCCAAAAAGTTGATCATCTAATGCAGGAGCCTTTTTTACCGAATGAGTACACTCTTGATGTAGGGCTTTCTGATTCTTCAGAGAGGGAAATACTAATATCTCAATTCATTTTCTTCTATTCCACTTCAGATCAAAGTTTGCTGAAGTCACATAGGTTATTTTAGGTGACAAGGGTGTGTGTTGTACTGTAAAAGTAACGTTCGGAGATGGTGCACAGGGTGTTCTGAATGTTACTTTGCAGGTGGCCAGAACTGTCTGAGTACAGAGTGAACTGTGCCCATGTCCAAATCATACAGTTCAATAGGTACTAAGCAAATGTCACTGCCACCATTCACTGCCTTCATTACAAATGCCATCCTTGACTTGTCCAGTGATCTAATTGATTATAATGAAATTTTACTACGATAGCACACTCTTATTCCAGGTTTCACTTTTAGCAGTTTTACCATAGTTGCCATCAACAACCACAGTCTGAAAATAATACTTGTCTTTACTCTCTCAAGAAAGAAAGACCATATTCATTTAACTTTTGTTAAAGTATATTTGTATAATTATTCTACATTGTTATTACTGTTGATTTCTTATCATGGCTAATTTTAGAAGTTGAAATCTATCATGTGTGTAGGGACAGGAAAGTGAGCAGTACAGTGGAGGCAAGATAAAGTATTTTTGTAGTTTTATGCATCCACTGGTGGCTACTGTATTCTGTAAAGCTGAAAGTCCATTGCCCTGTGTCTTGGGTGTGCTGTGAATGAGTAAGCCAGAAGGAAAAAAGCAAGAGATATATAACCATCTTGATGCTGATGGGGATCCTCATTTTGGTTTCTTTTTAACTTATTGGTAATTTCAAAGTTACTTTATCAAAATATTTAAGGAATAAGAATCCTTCCTTGTAAATTCCAAGCTCAAAGTACAGTAGTAGGAATGAATTCAACAGACTTCTGCAGTTTGCTGAAGGGATCATAAAAAGTAGCCTGCAAAGTGTGCAAAAGCTTTGCGGACAGCAATGAGGATAAAACAGTGTTATTTATTTAGTATTTTCATATATCCTCTGTTGAAACCACACAAGGGCCTGGGGGATTTCTTGGCAGAAGCCAATCGTACATGGCTGGGTTATTGGCATGTAGGGCAGTGATATGAAAGTCAGGGCCCGCATACTTTTGTCAGCCTGCGTCCAAACGGATCTGATTATGTCTGTTTATCTGAAATGGTTTACAAAATGATCCATTGCTTTCTGTGAAGAACTGATGTTGGGCTCGGAGTGTACACACACTAGAGGTGGAGAGAGAATAGCAGACACACGGAAGGTAAACGGGGACTTTGTTAAACAGTACAAAAGATAATAGTTTTGTCATTTGATTATCTCCTAGGTGCCAACATCACACAAGGTAAATGCTCTTAGATGCCCTGTGATTCACTTAATCCATGATAAGATTCTTCTCCCGCAGAAGGCAGCTGACTCTTAGCCCATGTCAGGGAACTCTGTGTTGGAAACATGTGCATCAAGTCAGTTCACTTCTGGACTCTCTTGGCATGCCTGTGGTGGTGTCAGTAAGATGAGGTGGAATTGCATCAAAGGTCATTGAATTCGTGGGAGAAAATCTAGTTTCACATGGTGACCCCAACGTCTTCCTGATTTGTGATTTGGGGCAAGCTGCACAATAGACATCATACACAGTGACAGTAATAAAGTTCCCTCAAACACCTTAGGTGAGTACAGATAAGCTGGTGTGCAAAGCTGTTTGGAAATGACAGTGCACTGCCTGTGATCTGGCCTCTTCCTTCACCCACAAGCATCCCCTGCCAATCTCAGTCACTATAATGGCCTCGGGGAGCAGTCTGTGGCAAAGCTTCACACCACATGCCCCACATGGCCCTAACCCAAGAGCTGCATTTGAGTCTTGCTATCACGTTCGTTTTCTTTGCAGAATCTTGGATTTCAGCAGAAAATGCTTTCACTAAGACTTTAACTGACAGGCTAGAAACCACATCAGGAAAGATACTGTGAAACAAACCTTCAAGAAATAAAAACATGTACAATCCTTCAAGGTGAATTATGATGTTTTATACTTCTAAAGCTTCTATTGACTTTTTAATTTAATCATTTACCCTTCTCCAAAATTTTTAAAATACTGAATATATTTTATAATAATAAAGATAATATAATTAATGAAGGTAAAAATAAAAACGTTCATGAAACCATCATCCACCTTAATAAAAAGACATTACCAATGTTATTAAAGCCCCATAACCTGCCTGTCCAATCAGTATTTTTCCCCTTCATGACCACTTACTACCTTGCTGCAGTTCATTTTATCCTGATTTTTATAATAATCACATTCTTGTTCTGTTTTTATAGTTTTACTATACCAAGCATTCATCTATAATTCACTTTCAAGAATGATTTTCAGAAGTATTTTAGTACTTCATTGTGTATAATTACTGCATTTTCAAGTAATCTATAGGAAAATAGATGCTCTTTGAGACCATAATGTTAAGCGAAATAAATCAGACACACAAGCTTAAATATCTCATGTTTTCTTTTACACAAGAATCCCCAAATATAAATAGAGAGCAAAATAAATAATGGAAAACAGGAAATGGGGAGGCAGTTCTTTCTCAGATAAGGGAATCAAGAGATGGAGGATGGAAGGGAATGTGGATAGAAGGAAGAAGTAGGGGAGGAAAAACTGATAGGTGTTATGTGATTGGATCAACTCCCCACAAGAAATTGAATGATTATGTATGAGAAATATATTTGAATAAAAAATAAAAATACAAAAATAATTTTCAAGATTTGATATGGATGAAAATACATTATACATATATTCTTATTTTGGTTCAACATTATCTTTCAAAGTGTCATTCAGTCTGTTGTGCATAGTTGATTGTATGAATATTCACTTGGTTATTTCCCTTTGTAAGTGTGCAGTGCATTTCACATATCCTTATTCTGTTGATGGACAATAGGGTTATTTCCGGGTTGTGGATATTGGGAATAAAGACACTGAGAAAACTTTTTTCACTTATCAAAAAGATAAAATTTCTCTCCTTTACTGTAGTCCTATTCTGTCAAAGACCCTTGCACACATTCTCCTTTACATGATAATGCTAGACTGTCTTTGAAAGACTTGTGTTAGTTTGAAATTACGGCAGGATTTGATTTTTCTAAATTTTATCTGCTAGTTTCTTCTTTTACTTTAACAAGATTTATTTAAAAAAACTACCTCACTTCTAATTTAAGTGCCTTGTTTCTCTGATATAGCTTTGGGAAATGGTGTAAATTAAGTGTTATTAGTGATCAGGGGGAGTTTATAACATTGGTCTGTGCATTTAGTTTCCTAAGTCTCCCATAACATCCCCGCAGAGGCGGGAGTTGAACACAGGAATTGATCCCCTGGCAGTTCTGCAGGGCTAGAGGAGGAGGCCAAGGTGACAGCAGGGCGGCGCTGTAGATGGGAATCTTTCCTGCTTCTTCCTTGCTGCCCGTAACCCCCAGACACCTCAGGCTTGTAGCTGTGAGACTCTGCTCTGTCCTCACAAGGCCTGCCATCTATTAAGAGGACTATCTGCCCTCCAGTGGAGACGCCGATGAACAAAAGTAGAGACCCCTCTAAATTCCGGATAATTATTAACCAATTAACCAACAGAGGCTCCGTTTTCCAGTAAGAGCATAATCATGGTTACTAGAGATTAGTTTCAGAACATCTTTGTGTGGAACACCGTTCAAATCATGATAGTCTCCCCTGAGGGAAGGAAAAAAGATAAGGAGAAAAATTATTTGTAAGGTGGTTACCACATATGATATAGAATTTTGTATTCCTTAAGATATATTTGCCATTGGGAGGAAGAAGTTAAAGAGCTGCCAACTCAGCATAACACACCTACTTAAGAAACAAAACAAGGGGCCTGGGATTTAGTTCAGTGGTTCCAGGGCCTGCCAAGCAAATGCAAGGTCTCTGGTTTAATCCCTGGTAACCACATACACCATATACAATAACGGGCATGCTGATTCACACCCACCAGCAATCAGTGTCACATACCACAGTGCCGAGTGTGGTGGGTCATGCCCGTAATCCCAGCACTCGGGAGGCAGAGGCAGGAGGATTGCTGAATTCGAGGCTTGCCTGGGCTACACAGTGAGCTCAGAGCCAGGCTGAACTACAAATTGAGACCTTGTCTCAAAAAATTAATAATAATAATTTTTGGCTCTACTAGGTACCCTTACTGAGAAGAAAGTGACTGAACTAAATTGCTCAGGGTTCTGAAGAACTCCTTAGTGCACCTTGGAGTCATCTAATTTCTACCTGCGTTTTCCACTGAGCTACGCTGTGTAGACACTCAGCAGTTGTCTAGAGAGGAGGTGCTTTTTAATAGACATTGATTTTGCGTGGCTTAAATTTCTAGTATTAATACAATAAAAATAAAAGTTAACAGCAACAGCTCATTTTTGTCCATGGCCTGCTCTCACCCATGGTTTGGCAGGTCCTAATTTGTTATGAAGAAGGAGCACCCTGTGAGCGAAGGGGATGAGTCAGAACTCCACTGACCAAACTCACCCTTGCAATGAGCCTGACACAGATTATACAGAGAATTCAACTACATCTAAGAGAGTCCAGTTGAAATTATGATGTATTCAACCAGAAGAGGTGGTGAATGAAAAGGGCACTGATTTTCTGACATAATTATGTGGGATATTAGTTTTACTGTTTAGTGTAACTAATATTTATGTGGTGGAATCCTAACCTATTTATTTGGTGGAAGCCATAGTGTTATTGGAGCAGGGAGAATGTCAAAAGTTAAGGAAGGCGTGGATCAGAGTATGATTTGACCTAGTCATACTCCCTATCAGAACACCTAGACATTTAGAAACATCACACTCAGATCCTCGAAGGCACCATGTCTTCCAGTTAAGATCCAGTGGTGCCACACCTGTCTGGCAAGTGCAAGGTCCTGAGTTTGATCTCCAGTCTGAAAAAAAAAAAGAAAAAATCAAAGGACCTAAAGTGTCCTTTATCAGCAAACTCTCAATCAGCTCCCATTCCTTACTCCAACTTAGTGTACCATTTTCTAAATTCCTGTTCATCTCTCTAAAAAATAGTAGGCAAATAACAATGTAAACAATTGTATTGCAGTTTATTACAACAAATACCAGTGTAATAAATACAATTACTTGAGTTTGATAACTGTTTATACTTATAAAATCTCTCAAGATATAGAATATTTTTGTCACCCTTCTACCCAGTTTCTCTTGTCCCAATGAAATCCATTCTATACATTGCCTTTGGCAGCAGACAACCCCTGATCTACTTTCTGTCATTGTATTTCTTTATATTTTCTAAATTTTAGACAACTGAAAGCAGAAAAAAAATATTTTTTCTTTCTTTCATTCGATGTAGTCCTGGGCTTCATCTTTGTTTCTGCAGGAATCACTGTTTATCTTTTTTTTTTTTAACTGCTGCTTAGTTTTTTTTTTTTCACTGTTATATCAGAATCTAATTCATTAACTCACTTAGTTGACATCCAAATTGTTGGCTATTGTGGAAATTGCCAGAAACATTTATGTACAATCCTTTTTGGTGCTCTGTTCTCAGTTCTGTTGGGCAAATGACTTGTTTAAGGGTAGGTATATGTTAAATTTTAGAAAAAGCTGCTAAACATTTTTCCAAATCCATCTTCTCATTGTTTAAAATGCAGGTGTTTCATATTATCACTAACATTTTGTGGCCATTTTAAGTTTTGCTATTTCAGTGGTTAAATATAAGACTACATTGTCATCTGCATTTTTTAGCAAGATGGTTTATTTTGCTGGACACTTTCTCATATACTTATTATCTTTGCCAATCTTGGGAATAGAATGTTTTTAGCCATTTTTAAAGAAGTTTTAAAGTAACGGTACTACTTTCAGATGGAAATCTATTTCAGACTGTATGACGTATTTTAATAATTTACATAATTTTATTTACTGTAAAAATGTGAAAATTTTTATACTCTTACATTCATTCACCCCAGCACTATGGACTACAAATATTCCTATGTTTTAAATTAACCATGAGTTCATATGAGTGCCTCTAACTATGATCCATAGAGAATGGACTATTCCGTTTGAGATTCTAGCTCTGCCAATAGGCAATACAGTAGTTGTGACTGAGCTTTACTTAGTCATTTTCTTCTTCCACTTGGTCCTGATTTGGTTATTTTTTGCCTTTAAAATAATGGGTTGATCTTGTTTGATGTCAAATTTATTTTCCTCCTGGTTTTCTTTGTCCTTGCAATGTTTTCAGTCAATCTGAAGACATTTGATTTGATGCCTTTGCTGACAGCTCTTTGTCTCTTCACAGACTGACTGTGTTCTTTGTTTTATCCCCCAGAAAGGGGAGCAACACCGCTCTGATACCGTAGGCTTCTGGTCAGATGGAACTAAAATGAGGGGGGCAGCAGGGCCTGGACAACAGAGTGTTTACGTCAGTAAAATCTGTCTTCCATCCTTCCTGAGGCTGGTGAGCTCCGCTCACAGAAGCTGTATCACAGAACTGCCTTTCAAAAAAATATCTTTGTGCATTTGAAAATATTGCGAGTCTGTTCTGAAACCAGTTCTTTGCAAGTACCAGTGATAGTACCATTAAATATTAATATCAGATCTGATATGTTCTGGGATAACTCAGGTATGTCCTTATGAAACAAAATGCTGCAACTATGTCTAGTGATGGATATATTAATTTGAGTGCAGCTCAAATTATGGGTATATATGCATATAAACATGGATATTTACATGAAAATACCTTGATATCGGACAGTAATACATAAATGCACTGCTTGCGATAGAAAATGAATGAATAAGTAGTGAAGGCAAGTCCCAAGTTACCTGAATTATGACTGTGGATATATTTGTATATGGGTATGATATAAATATGTATGTGTATGTATACATATACACACACACAATAAAGCCTTAAGTTGTAAGTTGTTCTGTGAGTGCTCCATAAGACAAGCAAACACTTCTAGTAAATTTTACCTTGATAAATGAGCAGTATCACCCACTAACAGGAATATGTGCCTGTGAACATCTTATGGTTCCAAATGAGCCAATAGTCTCTCTCTCCCTCTCTCCCTCCCCCCTCGTCCTTTTTTCTCTCTCCCTCACTAGGATTGTGCATGATCATCTGTCAAAAGCAACAGAGGATACTTCAAATCAGATTAGAGAGTTCTATGAAATGTGGGAAATTCGGCAAAATTTTGTTTTAAATGTAGCACTCGAATAAGGCTATAGCAGTGCAAGCAATGAATCTGTTTAACAATTTAATGTCACATTTACACAAAATTCTCAAAAGGAGGCAAAAGTAACTGTCATTTATCCAAATGTCTTTTAATGTTGCTTGAAGAGAAAAAGATTCCATTGAGCCAATAGAGAGAAGATACTCCATTACTGATGATTACAGTTGTTTTACACAGTACCCTCCTCTTTTTTATCCCCCTCACATTGGTCACAAAGATTTTCAAAGGTAAGTGCACAGTAATTACATTTTGTATTTTATTTATTATTTTGTATTATATTATAGCATTTTAATCACTTTATATGAATATTTTTGTGTTGTGAAGTGAATTATCTGAATTTTCATTATTTCTCATAGAGATATTTGCCTCTTGTTCATGTTTCTGGAATAGATTATGCTCACAAACAAAGGTTTTACATACATACTACTTTTTGAAGTGCTTAAAGACATCATGGATATAAATTGACATAAACAGGAAAACTGTATAAAAATTGACTACAAAAAATTGACTACAAAATGCATTGCTTAGTGAAGATAAGAAGTAGTTATTCAGAGAGAATATCAGTAGCCCATCCTTATATCCTCACTCCCTCTTTGTATTTATGCATGTATTTTTGAGACAGGACCTTGCTATGTGGCTCAGGCTTCCCTTGAATTCAGTGTGCAGCCCAGGCTGACCTAGAAGTCAGAGCAATCTTCCTGTCTCAGCTCCCAAGTGCTGGGATTAGAAGTGTGTGTCACAGTGCCCAGTTTTCTCTAAACTGTCCCTGAGAAAATATGGAGCATTTAGCCCCATTTCCCTGAAATATCCCTTTTGCATTCCCAAGACTCTCGCCAAGTCAAAGGGACGTTATAAGCAGACAGGAATATAATGTTCACATAAGTATTATATGAGAAACACTGGGACTAGTACAAACTAGTGTAATCTAGAAAAAACTGCCTCCTCTTCCACATGCCAAGATAGTCTTTTTAATGCTAGTCATACAATAGAATAAAACAAGGTAGTACTCTCGGTGCTATATAGTTTACAACGCTCCCTCCCACACCCAACAGCTGGGTGTGGAGCAGTGCTGTGGGGTGGTGTAGTCCAACTGGCCAGCACTGCACTGTCTAAATAGCTTCCTGCAAATCCTTACCCCTCTCAGAACCACTGGACCTGCTGAGTGGTGCTGCTGTTAACATGCAAAAATCATAGGTTTTGCTCAATAGCACTGTTAATGTGTACACAGCCCTTGGGCCCCTCTGAGTGTTGCTGTTGGGCCCCTATGTGCTTTTGTGGACCTTTCCCTGTTAGTAAGTATGACGTCACTTAGTGCTATTCTCCTCCATTAGTTCCTGTCCAGCAGTCTTTATAATCTTAATTCCTGCACCATCTCTGGGTGTTATCTTTGTTCCCTGGTTAGCCTACCCCAGTCATCCATACACATGGCTTATGGAAAGGACACTCTTAAAAAAATATGCTTTTCTTAATTTATTTTGCACCTGGCAATTCTTTTCTTTGTTTCTCAAAATGAAGTGAGTGAGGAAGAGATCCATATTTTCACAGGCTAGCCAATATTTCAATTATTTTTAGTATAGAAAGAGTCAAAGAATAAAACAAAAGTTTAGTTACAATTTTCCTGTGTGGGTAAATTTGTATTGAACAAAGTGAAATTAGTAATGTATTTGTCTAGAAAATGTTAAAAAATAAAAAAAAAATATACAGGGCCGGGGGGTTAGCCCAGTGGTTCCGGCGCCTGCCTCGCAAGCGCAAGGTCCTGAGTTCAATCTCCGGAAACCACATACAATGCTGGGCGTGGAGACTCACGTCCACCAGCAATCAATGCCACATACCACAGTGCTGGGCACAGTGGCTCACACCTGTAATCCCAGCACTCGGAAGGCAGTCAGGAGGATTGCTGAGTTGGAGGCTTGCCTGGACTACATAGTGAGCTCAGGGCCAGTCTGAACTACAAAGCGAGACCCTGTCTCAAAAAAAAAAAAACATACATACATACATACATACATACATACATACATACATACAATGCAAAAAATAAAATTCTTTCCTTTTGCCTGCACCCCACCTCCTAGGCTTTCTCCAAAGTCTAATTGATGCCTTGTATAGACCTTTCAGTGAGGAGAGCGTAGCACACACCCATCTCTCTCTAACCTGTATGTTTTACTTTTAGTTTATAATAAAAGTATAATGTTAGATATAATACTCCATACTTGACTTTCTTTGTTTACAGCGTATTTATATAACCACATTTCGATCTAATTCTAACTTTTAAAAATAGATTTTACAGTGTTTCTATGTTATAATCCTGTAATTTCCATAATCCCTCTAGCTGAATTGTGATTGTACTCAGTTTTACTGTTCTAATAAACAACACTATAATGAATACTCATATTTAGGACACACACAATTGTACCCATGTAGACTGGTTCATGCATGTGCAGGAAAATTATTTTTTTAATTTTATGTTATTTTAATTTTATGTATTTATTAGCATATTTCTGTTATACACAATACTCGCTGTACATTCATCTTGGGGAATTGATGCAGACATACAGCGCGTCTTCATTTGTACTGCTTTTCTTATTTCTTGCCCTCTTCCATCCCCAAGACCCTGTCACATCTCCAAAATCTTATTTTCTACCATTTCTTTATTTTCTTCTTCTAACTGGCATATTTTGGATCATTGATGCAAGAGAAGAAATTTTATTTCAATTACCATCTCAGGATTCACCTACTTTTCTACACATGAGTCAATTTTACCCTTCTTTATACCAGAGTAGTACTTCATTGTACTTAAATACCACAGTCTCTTTATCCATTGTCTGCTGATAGACACAGAAGCTGCTTCTGTAAATTAGCTTGTGTGAATGTGCTGCTGTAAGCATGAGCATGTATGTGTCACTGTAATATCATGAAGTATATTTTTCTACTTCTCTGAAAAAACTGGTATTGGTATTTTGCTTGAAATTACATTGAACTATACAACATTTTTGGCAATTGAGCCAGTTTAATAATATTGATTCTGGCTCTCAAAGAACATGAGTTGTCTTCCCATTGTCTAAGGTCATCTTCAGTCTCTTGTTTTTAGCATGTAATAGTTCTCAGATCTTTCACTTGCATTTTTAGGATAATTCCTATGTATTTAATTTTTTGAAGCTGTTGTGAATAATACTATATTCCTGATTTTTTCCCTGGCAGATCCATTCTTTGTGGCCAGGAATTCTATTGATTTGGAGAAGGTTTATTTCATAAGCTATCATTTTTTTGAATTTACTTAAGAGTCTTCTGGTGCGGGCCGGAGGGTTAGCTCAGTGGTTCCAGCGCCTGCCTCGCAAGCGCAAGGTCCTGAGTTCGATCCCCGGTAACCACATATAATGCTGGGTGTGGAGACACGCCCACCAACAATCAACACCGCATACCACAATGCCGGACGTGGTGGCTCACGCCTGTAATCCCAGCACTCGGGAGGCAGAGACAGGAGGATTGCTGAG